>PVJL010002927.1:120569-175717 GCA_004026885.1 Lyroderma lyra
AAAAAAAAAAAAAAAAAAAAAAAAAAAAAAAAAAAAAAAAAAAAAAAAAAAAAAAAAAAAAAAAAAAAAAAAAAAAAAAAAAAAAAAAAAAAAAGAAAGAAAATTAACAGTAAATTTCTCCTCCAAAAGAAAAAAACAACAAAATAACAAAACCAAAAATGAAGCAGAAAACAAATGAAATACAAAGAGACCATGAATTGGTTCTTTGATGAAAACACAGCAAAACTTTAAACAAGACAACACAAGACCAGTATTGAGAATGCAAAGGGGACACCACTAAGAGTCCTACAGACACTGAAGATATAGTAAGAGGGGTATAATTCCTGGTTCGGGACAGACTGTCACAGCAGACCATGACTTTAGCTGGTTAAATAAACACTAGAAAAAGGTCACATTCACTTCAGAAATCATATATAGGTGTAGCCACTATGGAAAACTCTAAGTTCCTCAAAACATTTAAACTAGAACTACCATACAATCTAGCAACTGTACTTCTGTGTGTACATCCTAAGTATTTGAAATTGGGATCTCAAATACCTGCACCCCCATGTTCAATGCCGTATGATTAACAATGGCTGGGACACAAACCACCTCAGTGTCCTAGATGAAGGAATGGTAACAGAAAATGTGATACACATATCTTACATATATATGTATGTAGTGATATGTAGGGTCAGGCAGAAGTTAATGACCGGATTTGAGTTACAATGTTTTTTACAAAATCATAACCATACATGCTCATGATTTTGTAATAAAAGATTTGGTACAGATTACCACTTCATACAAAAGGGGCGTTACTTGTGCCAGATCCTGTATATACAGTGCCTCAAAGAAGATCCTGCCATTTGGGACAACCTGGATGACCATGGAGGACATTATTCTGAGTGAGGTAAACCATTAACAGAAAGACAAATACTGCATGATCTCACTTACAGGTGGAATCTAAAGTAGAACTCAGGGGTCACATTAGGTGGTGAACTTATTATGCATCAAGTTGACAATGCACTGTGGAATTGTATGCCTGAAACCTATGTAATCCTTGCTAACAGATGTCACCCCAATAAGTCTAACAATAAAAATGAATTAAAAAAATAAATAAATAAATAAATAAATAAATAAATAAAAAAGTAGAACTCAGAACCACAGAGGATAATAGTGGTGGCTGGGACTGGGGAAATGGAGAGATATTGGTCAAAGGAGACAAACTTCCAGTTACAAGAAGAGTAAGTCCTGGAGAGCTCATGTACAGAGTGGTGACTGTACTCACAATACTGTGTTGTATCCTTGAAAGGTTAAAGAGTACACCTAGTGTTCTCACCACACACAAAAAGGTAATTGTGTGAGGTGAGGGAGGTGTTAGTTACCCTGACTGTGGCGATCATTTCACAATGTATATAGGTATTAGATCATCATGTTGCATACCCTAAATTTTAAAAATCCCATGTAATTGTAAACATATCAAAAGATGTAGATGCTAAGAAATCCAGAAGGGCTGAATTCCAGAAAGAAAAGAGCCCCTCCCAGTGAGCAGAGGCTGGTGAGCCTCCCCACAGCATCTGAGCTGGGCGTGCGGGGGGGCAGGGCATTCTCTGGGGAGAAGCCAGCTGAGAGGCTGGTGCCTATGTGGGCCAGCAGAACGAACTGGAACCTGGAGGAGCTTGAAAAGCTCGGCAGAGTCCTCCTCCACGGGACTCTGCTTGGTGACTGAGTGGTTGAGGTGGGGTTGACAGTGAAAGGCAGACTGACATCGCTTGCAGTCTTTCAATGCACAGAAATCAGAGTCCTGTTAGAACGTGGGGCTGGCAAGAAAAACAAGACAGGTCAAGGCACAAACTTCAAAGACATGTGAACTAGGGGTGAATAAAGCTAACCCAAGTGGACACCCAGTCAACCTCTGACGAGGGCCCAGCCCCCTTACCCAAGCTGCCTTGGACAGCTCTGGGAGAAATGCACCTGGCTTACCATCCTTTCACACACAACTGTTCAGAATGCGATAAAAATGACAAGACCTTGAGAAGGAAATGTTGCCCATAAACAAGAGGGGGAATATATAGCCCAAAGAAGCACATCTGCAGAAGATCTGGATGTTGAAATTAAGATGTCAAGGATAATAATGTTAGTTACACATCTGTTAAGACAGTGGTTCTCAACCTGTCCGTCGTGACCCCTTTGGGGGTTGAACAACCCTTTCACAGGGGTCGCCTAAGACCATTGGAAAACACATATCAGATATTTACATTACTATTCATAACAGCAAAATTACAGTTAAGGAGAAGCAAAGAAAATAATTTTATGGGGGTCACCACAACATAAGGAACTGTATTAAAGGGTCGCAGCATTAGGAAGGTTGAGAACCACTGTGTTAAGAGAATACAGAGGTGCAGGGATGGAGAGATGGTGGATTCAACTGAGAAACAGGAACTCTACAGAGAGAAAACTGTAGAAGAAATATCCAAAAAGAATTTACTAGATAGCTTAAGAGTAAACACGCAAAAGAGGATTAGTACAGATGCACCCTGACTTTTGATGGGGCTACTACATCCTGATAAACTCATCATAAGCAATACTGCAAGTGGAAGTGCCTTTAAGACACCTAACCTACTAACACCACAGCTCAGCCTGGCCTATTGTAAATGTGCCAGGAACACTCATATTAGCCCGCAGGTGGGCAAAAACATCATGCCCCTACTCGCCAGCATCGCCAATTTATTGCTGCTCCAGGAAAAGATCAAAACTCAAAGTATGGTTTCTACTGAACACGTATCACTTTTGCACCATTGTGAAATCGAACCATTATTAAGTTGGGAAGCATCTATATATCCAAAGACAGCAAAATTATTTCAAAAAAAAAATAGGAAAGGGGAAAAACAGAAAAAAACAGAGTATGAGACTTATGGGATCATATAAGATAGTCCTACACACAGGTAACTGGGGTCCTGGGGAAAAAACGAGAGAAAATGAGCTAAAGAAATATTGAAAGAAGTAATAGCAGGAATTTTCCAAAACTGATGAAAGATAACCCACAGATCTAAGAAGCTCAGCAAATGTCCCGCAAGATAAATACAAAGACCACACATCATCGTCAAATGATTTCAAAACAAAAATAGAAAACATTCTTAAAAGCAGCCGGATATAAAGGGAACATTAAAGGGAATAATGCTGACAACTCAGCTCTCATCAGGAACAAGAATGTCTTTAAGGAGTTCCCTGGTGGTGTAGTGGCTTAAGGCTTTGGTGCTGGAGCTGTCAGCACTGCAGCCTGGGTTCGATTCCCAGCCAGGGAACTACCCACATACCAAAAAGCAAAAACAAAAACAACAAAAAAGAATGTCTTTAAAATGGCAAAAAGAAAAAAAATCTCAACCTTAAAGCAACTACCAGCTAAGAATTTCACTCCCAGTGAAAACATCCTTCATTAATGCAGATGGAATAAAGATATTTTCAGGCAACCAAAAGCTGAGAGAATTTCTTGCTGACAAACTCACAAGGGAGGTCTTCTGGTGGGCAGGATGCATGCTTTTGCATTTTAACAAGCTCACTATAGGTCAAACACACAGGAAGGGCTGCTGGGCCACAGTCACGTTGCTTTGTGTGTCGGCTTAGTCCAGTGACAAATTCTCTTGCCTCTCTGTTATTGTGTCTGCTTTGGCAGCACTGAGGATTACCATCTTTAAAACAGAATCGTTAGGCCGTGTCTTGTCAGTGATGGTTCTCAAATTCCCTGTATCCCTTCGACAGAGGTGCAGGCCCTTTTCTGTACCTGGAAGGTTTCCTTGACAAAGTTTTAAACACTAGTGCTGATTTTCTTTTTCAAAGATTCAGACGTGCCCCTCTTCATCCTCTCGTTCTGGTGTCAAGGCCCTTCCTCAAACCTTGCTCACAGTCTTGGCACTTTGCACTATATTCTTCATTTCTAAAATCATTTTTTTCACATTTCCGTCTTGATTTCAAGCCAGTATTCGGTTGTCTCTTGTCCATTTCTGTCCTTAGTTTTCAAATGTGTGACCCAAGATGGTATCCACACCTTCAAGTATTGTTGGAGGCAAGTCTTGCCATCTTCCTGGGCCTGGCAGGTTTTCCTGTCCACAGGTCAAGGACACCAATCCCATCATGGAGGTCCCACCCTATGACCTCATCAAACACCGTCAGTCCCAAAGGCCCCACCTCCTAACATCATCCCACTGGGGATATGGGAAGACACATTTAGACCACCAAGGAGATGGGTGTTCCCATCTGCCTCTTCCCCAGCTGGTGCTGTTTGGTGCACTCAAGACCCACCATCCTGATGTAGCTGGTGCCTGGTCCCTCCCGGAGGGCAAGAGGACAAGAAATGTTAGTGCTTCAAAGATATGCAGTAGAGTTGGTGAGGTGATCTGTTGCCCCTCAGCTCCATATTTGTGACCTCTCCCTTCTCATCATTTGATTGATGGCATTTTCTCCTGCCCCCGCCCCATCAAAAAAATCATAACCAAACCAAGGTCTCACACTCAGTTTCATTCTCTGTTATTTTGCTTCTGACCATCCATTTCCCCTGGCTACCCCTCCCATTTGTCATTGCTTCCCAGCCTGTCCCTCCCCAGGGACATGGTATCTGAGCGGCTGCCCTTCTCAACTAAGCATCTGAGAAAGACAGAACACCACACTTGGAACTAGTTTCATTTTCCTTTATTTTTTTTAAAAAAAGCCCCTAAGTTCTATGGCTTCCAGGAAGCATCAGAGAAACGGAAGTGCCATTTCTGTACACTTTGTAAAGCAAGACCTAGACGCACACACTGCCGCCGGCACCCCAGCTGCTCCGCCGGCAGCACAGTGACCTCCAGGGGACCTGGAGGATGACCCCCTGGACCGCGGCTGCTTGGGCTCTGCCGCAGCTGTGGGCTGGGACAGGGCTTTAAGGCGCTTGTCTCCTGCCACTCCATAACACTGAGTGCGGGGCACAGGAGCCCTGGCCAAGTGCTCATGCGGATGGCCACCCCCAGGCTCCAGGAGCAGGTGTGGCAGGACACCTGTGGGCCACGCTGCCCCCCCAAGCTTTGGTGCAGCATTTTGGTTGGGGTGCCACACCCAGCCCACCTGCCCTTTTGGTTTGTGGAGGCCCAGGGCAGACATACCCCAGGAGCAACGCCCCGTAGCGCCCCCTCGAGAAAATGGCCTTTGGATCGAGGGAGACAAGCTGGACTTTATGACACTAACGGTGTGGGGTGGCCAGGGCCTCCAGGTCACACTACTCACTTCAGCAGACACGGTAGGAGGGGCGCAGGGCAGGCGGCTAGTTTTTCTTTTCCTTGTTTTAAATAGTTAATGCTCTTGGAAGGGAGAACTAGACATAGGTGTAGAAATTTCGGCCAGTCTTATGTGAAGGGCGTGACCCGTGTGGGGGCGGCAGGTGGGCAGCTCGCAGCCCCAGTCTGCATCCTGGCTGTGGGCCACAGAGGACCAGCTCCCCGAAGGGCTGCAGCGGGAGGCAGAGTGCCACTGCCAGGGTCACTTGTGTCTCTGCAACGATTTCCTCTTTCTCCTCTTAAAGAAACAGCAGCACCTGGGGGTGGGGGGTGGGGGGTGAGGGCAGAAGAAGTGAGGTGTGGTGGGCCCAAGGCATCCCCATCCCCAGCCGCTAACGGGGCCTTACTTGGTGTCATCAGCCACCTCCACCTCTGCGGGTGCTGTGATGGGGGCGTTGGAGTGACCAGCAGTGGGGTCATCTGCATTCAGCTCCCCATTGGTGGAATTCAGCGCCTAGGTGGGTGAGTGGGTAGGTAGAAGGTAGCAAGGGAGTCACATTGGCCATGAGCTCCAAGTCCCACAGGGTTGCTGAGGTCCCTGGACCAGCTCCTCACCTGGTTTTTGCTGTACAGCTGGGCTTTGTCCCGAGGCTGCGTTTGCGAAGGTAGGTCGGTGTGGACTGTGCCGATGGGAGTCGGCTGCAGGGGGCAGGATGCAGCGCTAAGGCAGGGAGCTGCTCCCCACAACAAACCAGGGTCCCACCTGGATCTGTATCGAGGCTCCCAGGACCTGGGTTGCCCTCCACATCCATGGTCCCTCACCCCATGCAGGATCCCGCCTCCCCTCCATGCCCAGGCCCTGCCCCCACATACCAGGGGCTTCCCCGCCCAGTCGTACTCATAGTCGAACACAAAGCCGCTGCGGTCAAAGAGGTCAGTGAAGAGCTTACGCAGGTAGTCATAGTCGGGCTTCTCGAAGAAGTCTAGGCGCCGCACGTAGCGCAGGTATGTGGCCATCTCCTCTGTAGAAAGCCGGCAGGGCCGGGGTGTGGACATGGGGGCAGCCGCAGAGGCAGTGGACACAGGGAGCACAGGGCAAGGGGGCAGCCCTCACCTGGAAAGCTCTCGCAGAGCACCTCGATGGGTGTGGCCCGCTTGGTGTCCCCTATCTTCTGGTAGCGCTCCTTAAGTGTATCAGCCTGTAGGAAGAGTGGTTAGAGTTACTGCCAGGAGCCCCTGCCTGCCTCCCAGCCCCCTGCAAGCCCTGGCCCACCTTGAGCCCCTGCCAGGGCAGGCTGCCGCGCAGGAAATACATAAACATGTGCCCCAGTGCCTCCAGGTCATCACGACGGCTCTGCTCTGCGGGGGGGACAGCAGGTCAGCGTGGCCCGCGCGCCCCCCCGCCCAGCCCGTGCGCTGCTCACCCTTGCCCAGGTGCGTATTGATGCTCATGTAGCGTGCCGTGCCCGTCAGGCTCTTGTGCTCACGGTACGGGATGTGCTTCTTGGTCTCAGGGTCGATGTACTCCTTGGCCAGGCCAAAATCGATAATGTGGATGGCATGCTGCCTCTTGCTGCCTGGGCGCCCCACCAGAAAGTTCTCAGGCTTCACGTCGCGGTAGATGAGGCTCTTGGTGTGCACATACTCCATGCGCGTGATCTGGGGTAGGGCCACAGTGTCCTTACCTCCATGGTCCTTCTCCCAGCCCCTGTCCACCTCTCCTCACCCTAGCCCCCACTAGTCTAGCCCTGCCACTGGTCCCACCCCCCAGCAGAGTCCCCCTATCCCAGGATCCTGCAGCCCATACCAGCTGGATGGCAATCATGAGCACCGTCTTGAGCGTGAAAGTGCGGTCGCACAGGTCGAACAGGTCCTCTAAGCTGGGACCAAGCAGCTCCAGCACCATGGCGTTGTACTTTCCACATGGGCCGAAGTAGTAGACCTGAGGGACACCTTCTGTGGACAGAGCATGCACAGATGCCTACAGCAGTCTGTACCAGGCACTCACTACCCGCCACTGCACCCCGATGCCCGGCTAGATACCTGCGGTGCTGAGTTGCTTGTAGAAGCGGTACTCCAGGTGCAGCTGCGGTGCCCGGGACTTGATGGGCTCCTGGAGGGACAAGACAAACAAAGTGGCAGGTTACCTGGGGCATACTAGTACGCACTCTCCTCCTGCCCTAGACCCCACCAGGATGGGCTCCACGTGGGCACAGTCTCTGCTGTTGTGGGGAAGGGGCCAGACTCACCAATTTGATAGCTACGTATTCATTTGTATAGAGATTCTTTCCTGTGGAGGAGAAGGGAGTCAGGATAGCAGGGCCACTTGGCCCCCCACTCTCCCCACCTCAGCAGGCAGGACACTGAGTGACCCACCACCTCCAAGGGATACCTGCTGTTCCCCAGCAGCCCCCCTTGAGCTTGGCCTGTCTTCCCAGGTCCTAGGAGTGAAAACGATGCCTGCCAAGGCACATGCACCCAGCTGTAGGTGTCCCCATCTGCCCCAGACCCTCACCTCCTGAGCCCCGACTCATTGCCCTCTCTGTGCTCTAGGCCCCAGGCCCTACCAGCTCCAAAACTTGCCCAGACATACCCATATCCCTATCTCTGCCCACTCAAGGGGCTATCCCCAAATCCTCCCTACCTGTATAACCCACTTCAATTCTTCCATCTACAACAGTAAAAATGGAACAAAGACCCCACCACCTACAGCCCTTCTCAGCACCCACTGCAGCAAACTGGACATGTCCCCTCCCCCATGCCCACCACTCTGCCCCTAGCAGTCTGCGTGAGGCTTCCATGTGGGATCTGCAGACAGGTGATGGCAACTAGCCCAGACCAGCAAATGACCCCCCCTCCCATGGTTAATCCCAGTACTTTCCTCCCCACACCCCCACCGTGACTGTGGAGTAAGGACCCCTGGTCAGAAGCCCCCATGAAGCTTGTCATAGCATGCAGAGGACTCACCCCAAGTGCCCCGAGTCCTCCTCTCGCAACCCCACCCTAGTTGGTGTTGGGACTCCCATATTGGACCCACAGCAACAATGTCAGGTGAGACCCTGCACACAGACTGGCAAGCAGGAAAGCCCAGGGCTGGCTTCCCTGGGCAGCAGAGCCCAACAGGACTGGGTGAGGGGCCTGTACCCCTCTAAGGTTAGAAAGACCACCTGGGGCAGGGTTTGCCAAGCCCACCCACTAGGACCTCTAAGTGTCCAACCTCACAGAGCTGCACAAATATGAGTTCCAGAACCTGATAAAGTCCAGTTTCTCACCTGTTACAATCCCTAATGCTGGTGAAGCCCCAGATGGTCCAGCCACTGCTGCTGGGTAACCTGCCACATAAACAAGAGGCTACCCCAGCCCCTTGTGTGCATTTGTGAGTTACTGCACAGTGCCGTGGACACCTACACCATCAACTCTGGTCCAGAGGCCCCTCCCAGTGCTGTCCTGTCCTCACTTTGTTCTGGGACTGCTTTTGCTGGGTCCTGAACACCACAGACACAGCCCCACACTGTGTGTCTGCACCTCTAGACCCCAGCTTACTCTCCATTCTGCCACAGTTGGACAGTCTTAGTGACATCTACACTCCAGCCATTCCTGCACCACCCACATGGCAACAGAGACACTACCGAGTCTGACCTCACAAGTTGAGGCCAGGGTTCCCCACTATGCTGGTCTGCTCCACCAGTCACTGCCTCATCCCAGTGTGCACGGAGGTGCCTGCATCACTGGGGAGCCCAGCAATAGAGGTGACATGGCTATTCTCAGGCCCTGGTTCCCACAGAGGTTCAGTCGGCTTATCAATTTCCCCTGAGCTCTGCAGGGTGTCCTAAAGTCTGCAGCAGAACTGGAGGAGGCAACATCTCACACAACTGTCCCATACAACCCTGGGAATGAGCTTATCCCAGCAATTTGGCTCTCATAGTAGAGGGCTTGTATAGCCTGTTAGATTATTCCAGAGGCACTTAATGGGTTTTGGTGCTCTTAGATTTTAAATAATTAATGTCCCCTTGTTTGTTGAGGAATACAACTGGTCTCTGTGCTGATACAACCAGCAGCCTTGCTAAACTCATTCTCCTCTACTTGATTATTACTGAGATTAGTCTCTCCATAGCGGTGATCATTAATTGGTCACAGTTCTATTTTTTTCTACACTTGATCTAAGCCAAAAGGCCAAGAAGCGATCTATTTTTTCTTTTCTAATTTCTTTTCCCTTTATTTCCATTTCTTGCCAATGTCCAGAAGATGGTAAGTAGAGGTACCTAGTCATTATAACCCCTGGCTTTTCACTGACACAATTAGCAAAGAAAGCAAGCCCCTTCTACTCCTGGATCCTGGGTTTTGATAAAAAAAGAAAATAGGTGTGCCTCCTGTGTTTTTACCCAACCATTTTATTATGGAAGTTTTAATACAGAGAAAAGTGGAAAGAACTGTGCAGTGAACAGCCACAGCCTCAATGCCTAGACTACACAGTGAAGAATTCGATATCTATTCTGTTGCACATGTGTTGCACAACTATTGCCCATGAGTCTTTGATTTGTAGATTCATTTCAAAGTTGCAAATATCAGTACTAGGCCCCTAAGTACTCCAGCCTGCAGGTCAAGTTCAATGTGTTTGTCTTGTGGGAGGTAAAATGCACACATCTACATTTTGCCATCTGATGAGTTGTGGCCAATGCATGATCCTGTGTAATCCTCACCCTTATCAAGACAGAGACTATCCCCACTGCTTATGACCCTTCCTGGTCCACCCGACATGTACCAATGTGGGACCATCTGTGTGTTTGTTCCTCCTTGGCTCCTTTCACTCAGCATGATGCATTCAAGATTCCTATGTTGAGGCTTGTCCATGGTTCCTGTTGACAGCTGAGTGGTGCTCTATCCCACCACGAGGACATACCCAGTTACCACGGGGACACCTGGGTGGTTTCTGTCTTCTATTACAAGCAGAGCTGTCATGGATGTTGCCCGTGGGCCTTTCTGGGCAGACTCATTATTTCTCCAGCAGTTTGCTAGCTCCTGCTGCAAATGTGGGGCATAACTTGGGTGGGTGCCTTCCATGGGTACCAGCCGTTTGCCTGTCTGCTCAAATCTCATGCCCACTTTTAAGTGGAGTGTATGTCCTTTCATTACTAAGTTGTCATCCTTTCACGTACCTTGGACACCAGTGCTTTATCTAACGGTGCTCTGAAAAAGCCTCCTGCAGTCCTTGGGTTGCCCATACAAACTCTTAACAATGTTTGTGATAAGTAGACATTTTAAACACTGATTTACTCTTAACTTATCCCTGACAGTAACTGGTGATTTTATTCCATGTCTTGTTGAAGAAACCTCATGTTTTGACTGCACGTGAGTTCTAAGAGAGGCCTAGTCCTTGAGGTCCAGTCTGAGATTAAGGTGAGTGTATATATAAGCATGTGTGTACAAATGTGTGTGCGCACATAGACATATGTACACACAGGGATCCCAAGTCTGCATTTATAGACTCCTGGGGGAATGCAGGGCTCTGGGGTCTGAGAGCCTCACCGAAGCTTACATTAGCACTTTTAGCTGTGCATGTAGAAGGCAAGTCTGCCCTGACAGAGAATTATTCCTAAGGGAGTGTGAACAGAAGGAAGATTCTGGGGCCCGCACAGGCAGGAAGACACTACTTTTCACCAACATTAGGCTGAGAACCTAGCAAGCCTACACATGGGGAGAGGAGCAACTCCAGCCCTTGAATAACATCTGCTTTCAGCTCACCCCAACAAAGCCCAAACTAGTCCCTGATGGAGTCAAGTAGTCAGAACAAATCTCAATCCAGACGTAGAAGTCTGTGACATGTAGTACCCACAATGTCTGACATACAATAAAACATAGCTAGACACGTGAACAAGGAGGAAAATAGGACTGCAACAACGAAAAACAAAGTTAGGGACACCACAGACATTGGCATATATAACTGCTACAAGTATGTTCAAGGATTTAAAGGAAAAGGGCAAAATGAATGAGCAGAAGATAAATCTCAAAAAACAGGAGAGTCAAATGCAAGTGAAAAATACTGTGTATAAAGCAAAAAATTCATTGGATGATTCCAGCAATAAGATTGGACATTGTAGAGAAAAAGGGTAAACTTACAACAGGCCAATAAAAACTGTCCAGACCAAAGCAAAGAGAGAAAAATGCTGGAAGAAAATAGAAAAGAGCTTGAGGAACCTGTGGACAGCATGAAACACTACTAACTTATGTGTGTAATTAGAGTCTGAGAATGAGAAGATAGTAAACTGAGGCAGAAAAAATACAAGAAGAAAATATAGCTAAAGTTTCTCTAAATTTAATGAAAAAGTGTCAACATACAGATCCAAGAAGCTCAATGAACCCCAAGCAGATTAAATACAAAGAAAAATCACACCTAAACAATGCAGAATCAAAACCTGAAATCGAAGAAAAATCTCCAAAAACATCCAAAGACAGATTACATACAGGGAACAGTGCTCAACATTAATTATCAAGGAAATGCATACAAAATGCACAGTGAGACTACACTTCACATCCACTAACATGGTCAACCTGAAAAGGCCTGACAACCCAGCAGTTGATGAGCATATAGGATGCCCAGAACACCTGCATGCTGTGCGGAGTGTACAACTGCTCTGGAAATCAGTCTGGTGGTTCTATGAAGACATAAATGACCCAGTGCTTTAATGGAGACACTAGTATGTAAGAGTTGGAGAAGGATACTCAAGGCTGTTTTATTAGCCAAAATCTGGGCACAACCGAATGTCCTCAAACAGAAGAACGGATGAACAAAATGGGTGCCAAAATGGGTGCAGTCACACACTACATGACAACATGGATACTCTCAAAAACAGTAAGCAAAAATAAAAATAAAAATAAACAACAGTAAGCAAAAAGAAGCCAGGTGGAAAAGAACACTTACCTCAATTTTCAAAAAATGTTTTAAGCCAAAAGCCACTACCCTCCAGGGCCCCTACCCACACCCTCTCATCTGTACAGATCTGCACTGTTTAGGTGGCTACTCCCAATACCCAACGACAGGAACTCATGAGGCCATCTGAGAGCCCAAAGCTGTACAATACCCCCAGGGTGCAGGTCAGGACTGGGCTGTCAGGGCATGTGTATGTGTTCACATATCTGTGTGTGCATGAGTGTGCACACACATACACATGTATACCCAAACAGGGCAGCAGGGTGGCTCCATCCGGGGAAGCTGAAGAATTGGCTGCCATGCTGCCTGAGACCAGCTGTGTAGGCTGGGCTGGGTTATGGGGCCCCATGTTCTGGGGAGTGTGCCTGTCTGTCCTGTGCCCACCAGCAGACAGAATTGGCTCCCCAGCTCCTGACAGTCTGTGGGCTCAGAAACTCCAAACCTGGGGTCACCAACAGCTCCCGAGAGACAAGTGCTGAGCAAGTCACCTGCTCAGAACTGGCCGCTTCTTTGTCAGTCCTCTCATGTGTGGGCCTGGACCTCCCAACAGAGCTGTTCCTCAGACATGCAGGGGCGAGGTCAGGGGTTCATCCCTCTTGTACAACCTCCTCCTCGGGGAGCAGAAAGTCACACTTACCTGCATCCTGGTCCCAATCATGGGGGACTGTGACACCCCCTCCCCCAACCCCCAAATGCAAATGAACAGAGCTCACCTAGCCGGAGCTCCCCGAAGTTGCCACAGCCTATCTTCTTCCCGACCCGGAAGTTGGGCCCCACCATCAGGACTCCAGAGCTGGTCCCCGTGCTGCGGACGCTGTGGCTGGTCCGGCCACCAGCCTTGGACATTCTCCGGCCCTCCTCTGACTCCCCTTTCCCTCCTTTCTTGTCAAAATCCATAAGTTTGTGGTACCCTGGCCTCTCCACGGTGACTCTGCTGCCGTGCAAAACCTGGGTCTGTGGAGACCTGAGGTCACGGACAGCTCTTCGGGGCTAGTACACCATGGTGCACTGAGGACTCCTGGCTAGTGAGACACAGGCGCCTGCGAGGGCCAGGCCTCAGCATTCATCTCGGTGGCCTCGGGGTCTCGCAAAAGGGGAGGACACATTCTGCTGACAGATCCCGCCTCCTCAAATCTCGTGGCTCCCAGCTGGAGGGGGAAACAGAAGTACGGGTTAGAATGCTGAGACCCACTCAGCCATCTGCCTTCCCACAACACACTGTGGTGGTGAGAGAACAGCCTAGCAGGGTGGTGTTAACTGGAGAGGCTGGTGTGGCAGGATGGCATTCTGTAGAGATCCGAAGGTGTAAGTGCGACCTGGCTTTCTGTGGGACAAAGGCTACTGTAAATTCCCATGTCAAGGTGGTGTGAGATGACCACCCACAGTTCAAGGATAATTATGGTGGGAGGGGTGATGGCCAATCAAGTGACAGAGGCCCCAGAACCAGGCAGGTCATCCCAACCTGAGTGCAGAGAGAAATGGGAGCCACCCAGCGCATGGTCCCTTCCCCCAAGTCAAGCGGTCACTCCTTGGAAGGGAAGAGGACAGAAAGCAGATCCAGAAGACAGAGCCCCACTGACTGAGGGCCTGGTCAACTGCAGATGGGAGTTGTAGCAACTGAGACATGGTGACATCATGAGGCCTTGGGGGTGAGGACTCTAGAGGAACTCAACTCATGACCCAGGCCTCCCCTACCCTGAGGCACTCCATGTGTGTGTACATGCCTTCCTGTGCTTGCACATCCACATGGTTGCATACCCCTACACCTGAATACACACCCCTGTGCTCACACACACATGCACAACTCACACGTGTCCTCGCCTTCCTATGCTCAGCAGTCCTCTCCAGAGGGGCTGTGTGCATAACCAAGCACTGAGAGGGGTCTGATCTGCATGTGACCCTTGAGCCTAGGCACAGCCTACATGGAGAAGGGAGGGATGTGGCCCCATGGAGCATGGAGGCTCCGTATTGGTGTTGGACCCACCTGGTCCCAGTGGGCGGCAAAAGGACAGAAGCCAGCTGGGAAACTGGAGATTCTGGTGCCTGTGCTGCCCGACCTGGGCCCTTGGCCCACATATCCCCAACGTAATCCCAGTGACCCCGACTGCAATGCACCCAGGACTTACATGGCCCCCTTACACAGAGCAGGTATGTAGTTAATGTGTGGGGCACTGCGTGCAGGGGACAGTGAACACTGGGAAGCAGATGAGGAGGCTGACCCCTCCCCAAGGACACCAGCCCCTGCTCATCCCATAAATAAGAGCGGCCACCCCAGACCCAGCGGGAGGCATAGACTTGCCAACACTCTAGAAGGCACTGCCCCACCACCCACCAGCCACACAGGAGCACGTGGGTTCTCTCTCAACACTCTGAGCCAGACGGGACCTGCAGGGTGATAACAAAAGTGAGTCATACACTGGCCATGGCCTTTGGGAAGAGAGCCTGCGACAGGGCTAGGACTATAGCTGAATGGCCCTCAGGGCCAGGGAACCAGCAGGTGCCCAGTCCAGCACACCTGGATGAAAGCAGGTACTCTGCATGCTACTCTGCCAGTGCCCATCTTAAGTGAGTAACTGCCCTGTTCTTTTTGGGTTCCTCCATCTTGCCAGGGCCAGGGGCTGGCTCCCTTGGTGGGGGCCCCCAAAACCCCCTTCTCTGACTGTCTCCACTCAGTGATGTCACAGTCCCTGGCTGACATCACCAGCAGAGCCCAGGCCCAGAGCCAGGGTGAGTCTGGGACTGGTGCAGGTAGCCTCTGTCCCTGGGGGTTGGCCCCTCGCAGGCCGCCTGGCTCCACAATGCATGGTGGACTCCATCATGGGTGCCACCTTGGAAGCACCGGATTAAGGTGATCCCACCTATAACCCCTTTTAGGCAACCCTGGACATGCACATCCCCTTTGAAGTGGGAGCCTACCTCTGCCCTGGAGGCTGGGTGACACATGGAGACAGGGCTTCCTCTCCAGGATTCATGTGGGCCCAGCAACATGGTGTCCCCAGGACAAGCATGTGCCACAAGCACCCCATGTGCCACTTCTCTCCAAAGAGACCCAGACTCTGAAGACATACCCACCATGGGGCCATGACCACAAAGTCCAAGAGCACTTACAATGTCTTGTCACAGCAGAGAGGAAGGAAGTGCCCCAGGACTGCACAGGAGCCAGCCTGCTCAGCCCCTGGTACAAGGTCAGTGTCGAAATGGATTAAGGAGAAATGGGTCATAATGTATTGAGTTACAGATGAGGAAGAGGAGGTAGAACCCCCACACCCTGGCAGTGGAGAGGAACTGCCATCAGCACCAACATGGAGCTGAATGTGCTGAGGAGGTGGCCCAAGGTCATTTGTCAGTGATCTGAGGTGCTCCCAGAGGGTGTGCAGAGTCTAGGCCCAAAATCCTGACTGGGACTGGCTGGGAGGAAGGTGGCTAGTGGGGAGGTGGGACAGTTGCCATGCTCCTATCATAGAAGGCGCCTGAAGGTGAACTGGATGCACCAACTCTCTTGAGAGAGGGCTAACGATTCACAGGTGACTGTCACAGGTGGCCGGTTGCTCTCACAGGGTTCAGGAAAAGCAAATGTGGCCACAGTTGGCAGTGAGCCCATGAGAATAGAAGGGACTCGGGTACCTTCCCTGTAAGCTTTCGACAGATTTGAAACTTTCAAAATTAAGATGACAAAAAGGTGGTTACTACTATAAGCTCCACAGCCTCAAACCATGGCAATCAAAAACCAAGCAGCAGTTTGGGTCATAAAAGCGCATCTTCCAGACACTGAGGACACAGAAAGTGGCCTTGGCATGTGGCGGCATTGACTGCAGGCACAGCAATGACCAAGACATGGGCTCCGCAGAGAAGCTGCTACAGTGTTACACTGAGCACATGGGAGGGGACTGAGTTTGTGGGGCAAATGTTGGTAACTTGGCCCAGCCCATGGGGGTCACTGGACTCTCTCCACATTTGGGTGCATTTGAAAATTTCTCCCTAAAGAACTGAAAGGAAAACGAGGGGTCCTGGCAGGGGCAGGGAACCTAGGATCCTACCCTGGGAGACAGGGCTCAATGATAGATTCCGTTGTCACCGCTGGAGCTGGCACACATAGTACTGGTTGGAACAAGTCTGGAAACTCCCATCATCTCAGTGCACACTCCTGACAGTGCTAGCCTCTCCCCACAGACCCCACAGATAGATGGTCAAATGCTCCTTCACACCTTCACACTGAGCTAACCGCCTGTCAAGGGGGCAGGGGTGTTCCACTCCACATAATGGTCCCTGCAGGTCCCTCATCCTGCCTGGTCTGCCCAGGCATGCCTGCTGCCCAGTGTAGCTATGATTCCAGCACAGTCTTGGTGTGGGCTAAAATGTGTCCCCAACAAGACACATCCTAAGCCCTGGCATCTGGGCATGTGATCTTATTTACAAGTTACAGTGAGCCCTAATCTGTGACTGCTGTCCTGTTAAGAAGAGACAGAGACACACAGGAAAGGAGGACCATGTGACAACGGAGGCAGAGACTAGAGATGCAACCATGAGCCAAGGAGCTCTGGCAGCCACAGCAAACTGGAAGAGACAGAAGCACCCCTCCCCGCCCCCGGGGCCACAGGAGGGAGCATGGCAACACGACACCTTGATCCTGGACTTCTGCTCTCTAGAACTGGGAGAGAAGGGGCAAAGAGGGACTTCCCAGTGGAGACACCTGACCAGCGCCCTGGCCAGGAGATGAGGGTCAACATCAGCTTTGAGGAGCCATGGAGACAGCAGGGACCCTGACATGACAGATAAGCTGGGCATGTTCCTCAGTACAATCATGAGAAAACACCAAAATACCCAGACTGGGGAGGTCCTGCAGGACACAACGGCCCAGAGGGTCCACACAGGAGTTATGAAAACTGTTTCAGCAGGAGGGGCCTAAGGGGACGTGACAACTGAGTGTCACATGGAATCCTAATGGGGACATGGGGCAAAGAGAGGGCTTCAGAGGAAACAAAGAATCCGAGCAAATGTGGACTTTGGCTATTAATGGTGTCTCAGTCCTCCTGGCTCATCAGCTCTGACAACGGTACTGCACTGACAGAAAGTGTGAACAGGGGGATGGGGCAGGACACATGGAAGTCTGCACCATCCACAATAATTCTGTGCATCTAAAACTGGGTCTAAAATAAAGTTCATTTAAAAAAACCAAACCCCAAACCTACATCTCCTAGTGGCCTCCCCCTACTCCCACTCCACACAGTGGCACATGGGCATGCCCCTCCCTCAAGCACATGTAATTGGTGCCCACTCAGGACTTTACTTACTCAAATATCATGGGTGAGACCACCCTTCCAGTCCCTTACACACCCCCACCTGAACACACCCAGCTCCCTGGACGCTGCGTCACCTCCAGGGGCCAGCCCTGCTCAGAGGACCTAATCATTTGTAGGAGGGGGATGGGGACAGGTCTGGCCAGCTCCCTTGGGGTGAGAAGACACCCTTCAGTCCAGACACATCCCCCAGAACTGGGTATGTCAATGGACTGAGGATCAGGCCAGGAGGGCCAACCATTGAGTCAACCCAAGTGATACTGGGGCAGTCACCTTCCCAGAAGGGAGACCCGACCAACGCCTGAACACTCACACCAACAGCAGCCTCCTGTGGGGTCCCACCACTGTGGGGCAGCACATATGTGGTCACTATGCACCTGCCTTCAACAGTGAGCTCCTCAAGGACAGAGGCTTTTGGTGTGGGTACCAGGCAGCAACTCAAGAGACTAGCGAACACATGGTATGAAACAGACTGATGGACCCAAAGAAAAAGTGCACAAGGCTGCAGGAGATGCAGACAGCCTCCCAGAGGCACATCACATTCTAACATGACATACAGGTTAAAGTAACAGATGCTCTTACTTCTCAGCCTGTCGGGGTCAAAAAGGAGTAAGGAGTAAAGGAACAGCCAGTAGTGGTGAGAGCATGGGGAATAGGTACTTTGATTTAAATGGAAACTCTGATGGTTAGGTACGTAAGGCTCTCCACCCAGGACACACAATCGGGAGGAACCGTGCAGCCCTGTCACAGCCCTTTGCATGGTTAGGAAGCAGCCTGTGCACAGAAAGGAAGTGGCAGATGGTGCAGCCAGACCCACAAAGCCATGCCTGCAGGTGGGTGGGGCCCCGGAAGTGGTCTCTGGGACTGAGGTTCAGTGCAGATTCCCCTCCCCAACTTTCGCACACCGAATCCCCTCCCCCGATCTAACCCGTGAGCACCTGCAAACTTTACAATGAAAACAATGCTTGTATGTTTCCTAAGCTCAGACACTGGGGAAAAGTGGGTAGGGAGAGTCCTCCAGCAGCTCCAGCCTCCCACCTCAGAGCTGTCAGGGTGAAATGGGTATAAGCAGATGTGAAGCTCAAGACACACAGGTTTAGAGACCTCAGGCCTGAAGCTCTGGTGGGACCCAGCGGGAGGAAATGGAAGGTCCCCCAAGGCACCTGCAAACCTACCAGAAAGCAAAGAAAATGACACTGCCCAGCTCCCTGGTTTTATTGGGGTGGACCCTGCATCATCTCCAGGGACCAGCCCTGCCCAGGTCACCTAATCATCTGTAGGAGAGGGATGGGGACAGGGCTGGCCAGCTCCCTTGGAGTGAAAAGTCACCCTTCAGTCCAGACATGTCCCTCAGAACCTGGTATGTCTATGGACTGAGGACCAGGCCAGGAGGGCCAACCATTGAGTCAACCCAGGTGACAATGGGGTAGCCACCTTCCCAGAAGGGAGGCCCAGCCCATTCCTGAACACTCACACCAACAGCGCCCTCCTGTGGGGCCTCTTCCCAGATCCCCCCCCCTTCCCAGAGAATCCTCACCCCAAGTTCTAGAAGCACAGCTTCAGGACTGGACTGTGACCTGACTGGAGGCTGACAGGTGGGAGTGGGCTCGGCCTGGCATGGAGGAGGCCCAGGCCACTCCCTGGGGGACGCAGGACCACAGTGTGTGCTGTGTCCCATTTATAAACACATCATGTTTTCAGGTGTCTGGAAGGACCTCAAGTGTGAATGGTGCCCACCTCTTGGCTGTTGAGTGGTTTTTCAAAAGCATTCATTACACTTTACGGCAATGTTCATTTTCTTCAATGTGAACACTTTGCTTTGTGCTACTTAAAAATACTAAGAACAGGATGTTGGTTTTGTGGTCTCATTTGCCATGGGGCCTGGTTCTGTTGGTCAGTTAAAGATACCAGATATACCTTCTCAGGAGAGTGGTCAAGGGCACTGGGCCCCCAAAGGCCACAGACTGGCACACTGTCTGTGAAAGTCTCAAAAGTGTAGGAACCAGCCCAGGGCCCCTGCAGTGGTTGTACACTGGCACTGCTCAGAACTCCTGGCTTTCTGAAGTATAGGGCAGAGGGCAGATGGGCTTTCAGAAAGGCAGAGGTGCCATCATAAAGGGTCAGAGCCCAGGTCAGGAGAATTGACCCTTACCCACAGCAGGTGAGATGTAAAATGGGGCAGCGGCCATGGGAAACAGCAATTCCTCAAAATGTTAAAACATGAAGATACCACCAGCCCAGCAAATCAGCTATTCAGTGCATACCCGAGAGAATTGAAGACACATATCCACACAGCACTGTGCACGACGTTCACATGGCACAATTCATGGTGGCCACAAGGTAGACACAACCACCAATGAATGAACAGACACACATAGTGTGGCCTGTCCACACAGTGGAGTGTTACTCAGCCATGAGAAGGAGTGAGGCGCTGACACTGACACATGTGGATAGACTTTGAACACACGGTGCTCAGTGAGAGAGGCCAGACACACAAGGCCACCCAGTGTGTGATTCCATGTATGTGAAATGTCCAGAAGAGGCACATCCACAGACAGGAAGTGGATTATTCATGGTTGTCAGGTGCTGGGAAGAAGGGGTGGGGGTGACTGCTGATGGGGATAGAGTGCCTTTTGGGGTGATGGAATGTTCTAGAACTCGATGGAGGTGTCCGTTGCACTGTGAATGTACTAAAAATCACTAAGGTATTCACTTCAGTGAATTTTATGGTCTGTGAATTACATTTCAACGAGAAGGGGAGTGTGTGGTATGTCAATAAATCTGGTTAAAAGGTGCTGTGAGCGTGGCTCTGGCTGGTGGCCTCGAGAACAAGGCTCATCCCTGTGCAGATCAAAGTCCAACCAGCAAGCAGGGTGACTGCCAGAGGCATACCTCCTGACTTTGGGCCCATGTTAAACCAGCTTCTGTCACAAAGGAATCAAGGTGTGTGCCTACAGGAAGTTAACAGAGGCAGAAACTGGCAAGACAGTGGGGGGAGCAGGAGGGGATGACTCTTGGTTGCCTGAGATGGTATCAGCCTGCCCACCTCAGCTGTTCTCAGCTTGGATGAGGCCTAAGGGGGCACAGAGGACCCCCACAACCACCTAGGATAGGCTCAGTTGCCAGATTCTGGGGCACCAAGCTCACACAGCACCTCCAAGTGCTCCCAACCGAACAGCTCCTGCACACTTGTATACATATGGAACTCACACATCAGGAGGCTCAAGGAGCCAGGCCCCCAGGCCACACACTGGTGGCCCAGGTGGCACTGGTGACCAGTTAAGACCTAGAGACCACAGAACTTCCCAGCCCCATATCTACCCAAAGATGTGGCAATGTAACTGTCTCATTCTGGTGAGCAGGCAGCACCTCACTGTGATCCCTGAGATCAGCCCCAAGGTAGAACAGCCCCCAGTGCCCAGAAGGCTGCATCAGAATCACTGAAAACTCCGATTCCCCGCTCGCTCCCCAAGATATTGATACAAGTGGCCAGGCAAGGCCTAGGGACTTATACCCAGCAAACCCAGCAGCTAGGCTGGGAGCCACCACTCAGTCGTGAAGGTTCCACTTCCACCTGGCTCACAAGCTGCCTGCCCCAAACCAAATCCCTGAGCCTGGCACACCCAGCATGCCCACGCCAGCCCAGGCATAAAAATGCAGGTGCCCTCTTAATACTGAAGCCCAGATAAGCAACTTTTAGTGTAAGTGTATTCCATGTAGTATTTGGGCCATACTTCTACCAAACAATTTTGCGTTGTTTGTCTGAAACTAATTTAGCTGGGTGCCTGAATTTTTATCTGACCATCTGGCTGCACCTAAGTGAAGCTGCCCTGCCCTGGCACCCTCAGGCTGAAGCCTGTGCAGAAGCACACAACCCACAGCAGCTGGCACACCTCCCAGGAAGTGCTGGTCCCAAGGGCGCTATTTTCCACCCAAATCTGTGTATTTCTTAAAACCAATTATTTCCAATGAAAATTTAGGGTATAAATGGCAATGAACCGAGTATAAAACCAACACCCAAAGAAGAAAATAATAAGCTGTCTCACCTATCACATCTTTAAATGATATTCTGGACATACTGAATTAAATACAATGTTAAAATGATTTTCACCTGTTGCTTTTTAATGAGGCTACTGGCATACTGTCCCTCAAAGCACTTGTCACTGCCCACAGTCAAGTACTATTGTAAGAGTATCAGAAAGGGAAGCTGAGGCCTGGGGCTGAGAGGTGCCTGGCTTCCCACCAATGTCGCAGAAGGCCTGAAGGCTTGCATCCCCTTGCCCCACAGCACCCTGACGCCAGCTCCCTGCCCTGCCTGTTCACTCCAGGTTTTCAGGGCCCAGAAATGATGGATGTGCCAAGACAGGGACCAACCCACAACCATGATGATAAGCGGCCCCACTGCTCCTGAGGTGGCATAGTTAACCATGGGATAAGGTATGACTGGATGTCCCAGGGGAGATGCCACTGTCCCCAAGGTCAGCCTTGCAGGGATCTCGCTCAGACCCACCAGTAAACCTGTACTGACACAAGTAGCTCCACAGCTGTGTGGGATGTCTCTTGGCTGGCTTGCTTCCCAAATTACTGGCTGGCATGCTGCTTCTCCCAAAGCTGGGATGACCACATAGGAACGGCTTTCAGTTTTTTAAAAAACCTTACCTGCTTCCTCTTGCAACCCAGAGATAATTACTATATAATTAGGAGACTCAGATGGAACCAAAGCCAGCAGTTCAAAGAAGTCAGTCTGCACAGGGTTCTGTTGTCAGCATGAAGGGACGCCCAGAGCCAGGTAATGAAACGCCTGTCCCATCCACTTCACAGAAATGAGAAGGATCAGAACCAGACAAGGTGCTTTACAAGAGAAGGGCAGAACTGCCAATGGCGTGTGGAAAAACCAGACTCATGTGTGATGACCACTGCAGACACCCAGGAGTTTTGCCCTCTGCTGGGGTGGAGGGTCCAGCCAGATCCTTCCAGATCTCCCGCCACCCCTGCCAACTGCAGCAGACACAATTGCCTCCCTAACCCAGGATCTGGCCTACCCCCAGGCTTCCAGCAGCCCTCCCAGTCCATTCCTTGAAGGCAGGGCCACAAATACCTAGGGTCCTAGAAACTCCCAGGGGCAGTGCATAAGCCCTCTCCCACTGAGCACCCCCCCACCCCGCCCCATCTCCCACCCTAGCCCTGCAAAGATCACAGTGGTTCCTTTCTCAGGGCACAATCTGGTGAAGATACACACGAAAAACAGAAACCAACTTCTAGCAACAATGGCAAACTTCCCCCTTCCAAACCTGGGGTCCAGCTAGCAATCTGTTTTCACAGAAGCGACTCCATCCTAAGTGATGGCCAACCCTTCCCTGAACAGAGCAGCTCCCCAAGAGTGGCAGGCAGGATGCCCCCAGATCAAAGCCTTTGTACTTCCCCACTCAACTCACACCCACAAGCTACCTAAGCCCATGGGGGCTGGAAAACGCCAAACTGAGACTGTGTCCCCTAAGGCAGGGACAAAGACCCAGGGAGACAGAGCCCCACCAGAGAGACATGCAGCCACTCCCAGAATACCAGACAGTGGCCAGGCCTGGGTCCTCCCGACCACCACCAACTAGCTTTAGCCTGTAAGAAGAAAGTGGGAAGAAAATGCTGGACTCCACCTACACGCATGGAACCTCCGGGGCCGTTTCCTGTAAGCAATGTGAGAATAACCCAGTTGCCTCAGAGCCAACCCAGGACAACAGCATGGATGTCACCATGAGGCTTTCTCTTAGGCCTCCAGCTGCTAACGTGAAAGCTTCCCCTGCAAAAAAGTTGAGGCAGAGAGGGGAGGGAATGCGCCATCACTGGAAGGGCAGCGATCAATGGTGGGATCAGTGTGGCCACAGACTTCTCACCACCCCTTCCTGAACTGAAGTGTTTCCGGAAAACAAAGCTGGTGGTGAGGGCGGAAGTGGGAGGGAGCAGCCAGGCTGAGAGACTGAGCAGCACCCTGCAACAGGTCACCCCAGCAACAGGGCAGCTCAGCTGAGACCCTTCTTTGCTACACACTCCTTCCCCACCCCAAGGCTCCCAGCTCTCTCCACAAGACCTTCAGGATTGCACCATAGTGGGGAGGGGCATTGGCACCAGTTGGGAAGGGGTCCAGGGGAGGGAGCGAGAGGGGTTGCAGGGGCCACAGGGAGATGGCAGTGAGCTTGAGCACTGGGGGACAGTGATGGGGGCAGGTGGGTAGGGCTAAGTGGATAGTGAGGAACAGCAGCGTCTGGAGTGAGGGGTCAGCGTAGGCAGCTGGACCTGAAGTGAGGGGAACAGTGGGGGCCAGCAAGGTCTGGAGTGAGGGAACAGTGGGGGACAGCAGGTACTGGAATGAGGGATCAATGGGGACAGCTGGGCCTGGAGTGAGGAGACAGTATGGGAGAGCAAGATCTAGAATGTGGGGATCAGAGGGGGTGAGAGGTGGCAAGGACTGACTTTGGGGGTCACTAAGGGGGAAAGGTCTGGAGTGTAGGAGAGAAGGGGTTGGAGTCTACAGTATAGGCGTCAGTGGGCTGTAGGGACAGTGGGGTCGGAGTGTGGAGGGTCAGGGGAGTGTTAGGGCAACGGTGTCTGGAGTATAGAGTCAGTGGGGGTGGGGGTTAGCAGCAGGGTTCGGAGTGCGAGGGTCCGCGGGTTGTAGGGTTAAAAGAAGCTGGGGTGCAGAGGTCCAGAGCAAGGGTTGCTAAGGGTAGCGGGGTCTGAGATGCGGAGGTCCTGGGGTACTGTAGGAGCAGCGGGGTCCGGGAGTCCGCGGAGGTAGGGCCGCAGGGCTGGGCGCGTGGCCGCGGTAGCCGGCGAGGGCGCGCGCGTCGTTACCTCTCGGCCTCCGCCGTGGTCGTGGCCGTGGCCCCGCGGCCGGCCAGCCGGGCTGGGCGGCCCGGGTTCCCTCAGCAGCGCGGCGAGGGCCCCTGCTCCGGGTCCCGCTCTCTCTCCGGTGCCTGCTTGAGCCCCCACTCCCGCGCCGCCGGCCTCCGCATGTTGGGCGCGGGCCGTCCCCGCCGCGCGGGCGCCCGGCTCGCCCGTCTAGCAGCGTCGCCGAGGCCCGCGCTTACGCCGCCAGCCTCGCGGGGAGGATCAGCCACTGACTGCGCAGCCGCCGCCGCTGCAGGCCGCGCGCCGACGACACAGAGCGGGGCGGAGCCCGGCGGCGCGCCCGCCGCTTTGCGGCAGCTGGTGGTGCAGCGCGACGTCCGCTGAGCTTTGCGGCCTCTTTAGGACAGTCAGGCCGCTGCTCGCGGGGCCCGCCAAGGCACACGGCCGCGGGGGCGCGCGATGGCGGGGAGGGAACCGGGCTGCGTCCACCTTTCAGGGGCGGTGCTCCCGCCATACGCCTGGGCCCGCCCCACCGTTGCCATGGTGACGCGTGGCCGGCCGCCCCGCCGCGCTTGTTAGGTCACGGTCTCGCCACCTGACGTCACGGCCGGGCGGCGCCGCGGGGCGTGGACAGCGCTGAGACAGGTGGACTTCCGGGGTTGGCAACGAGAGACAGGCTCGTGGGGCTGGGAGGTGAAAGGACTCTAGGATGATGGGCAAGTGGTGTGGATGAGCTTCGCAGTGTCCTCATAAAGCAGTGATGTCAGCGAGGAGCAAAGGAGGGGACCGTACGGGCCGCGTCCGCCGTGGGTCGTCCGAGGCAGCCGGCCCGGGGTGTTGCTGGGCCGCTCTGCGGAGCACAGGCCCTGCACGCAGCTTGCGTTTAATAATATCCACTGTGTATCACCCGGACCGAGCGGAGACTTGGGGAGGGGTGACTGGCCAAGGCCCCGCAGTGAGTCCCTCTTCCAGCAGACAGGACCTGGAAAATCAGTGTCTGCTCTTCCTCATGCCCCGCGTGCCTCCTGGGGGTGTTTTAACGTTAGAAGAGACTCATCCATTCAAGTATTTATTAAGTACCTGCCAGTGGCTCTTAGAATACAGCGGTGAGCTGGACTCTTGGCGTCGCTTCTCAGGGAGTCCTCAGTCCTGGTGTGGAAGAGGGGACAGGACAGTAAATAGACACGATGGTTTCAGAAGGTGTAATAAGGTGGGGTGGGGCACAGTGACCGAGGGCGGCACCCTACAGGCTAAAGCTAGATGGGACCATATGGGAGGAAGATTCAATGGTCTCTGATTACTGTCCTGCTGAGCAGAAACCAGATGGGGTGCAAAGAAAAAATGGGGGAGGATAATTAAACTGCAACAGGACGGCAGAATGGCAATGGTTTGGGGCCAAGCCAGGCCCTTGCAGAGGCAGGCTTTAGGGCTTGTTCTACCTCAATCCTTCTGTTCCATTTGCAATGACACCCCATCCAGGAAACCCAAGCCACATCCCCTGTTGTCCTTCCTCATTGCATCTTTTTTTAATTGTTACATTTATTGGGGTGACATTGATTAGTAAAAATATCATGGGTCCCAGGTGTACAATTCTACATTACATCTTCTATGTGTTGTATTACCCCATTGTATCTTAACCCTCTCCAACCTGAGCCTTACCATAAGGAGTGTGTTTAAAAATCAACCTCCTGGGAGTTCCCTGGTGGTGTAGTGGCTTAAGGTTTCAGCTCTGGCGCTGTCAACGCTGTGGCCTGGGTTCGATTCCCAGCTGGGAACTACCCACATACCAAAAAAGAAAAACAAATAAAATCATCCTCCTCTGCTAGCCACACCAGGCCAGGGATCAGGTCTGCTTTGTTTACTGCTGTGCCTGTACACTAGGTACTGAGTCTGCATGTGGTTACTGAATGAAGGAATAAACTAACGAACAAATGAACCCCATGGTCCTCCAAAATTCTGGAGAAATTGGCGTTTTATTTTCTCAGATTTCCCAGCTCCATCTCTCCTCTTCTCTCCCATTCTTTTTTTTTTTTTAATGTGGTAGTTTCCTGGCTGGGAATCGAACCCAGGCCGCAACATTGACAGCGCTGAAGCCTAAGCCACTACACCACCAGGGAACTCTCCTCCCTTTTTTGACATTCAAGAAAATCAGCTTTCTGGCACTCAACTCCCAGGGGGATGGTGGGTACAGTAACCTCTCCTCCAAAGGGATTTGAGCCTTAAACCCATGCTCCAGCCTTGCCCTGTAACAGGCAGTGTGACTAGTGCAGCTGAAAGAACACAGAAAGTGAGGCCAAGGCAGGGGTTGTGCCTGTCAGAAGCTGTGGTACTAAGTAGGTCACTGACCCTCTCTGAGCCTCCACATTTTCATCTGTACATTAGGACTAATGATAGCTCCCTTGGGTATGTCATGGGACTCCATGAATTAATGAATAAAAAACTGCCAACATAGGACCTTCTGACTAAAATGAATATATTTCTCTAATTACATGGGATCTTTGAAAAAGCAAACTGCCTTTCCAGCTTTCTCATTTTTAACCCATTTCAAATGTGGTCCACATGTTCCTATGTCCTTTTGGCTTTGATCATGGGGACACCATTTGGGAAAACTGGAGTGGGAACAGCCCCTTTGGGGCTCTTGATAAAACAATAACACTGTAAAAAGGATGAGCTGGTCTTTCTGCTACCCCCAAGAAAGTCAAACAATATCACAGCCCCTCCCCGCCCCCACCACCAATAAATCCTAAACAGCTGTGGATTTCAGGGAGGAGATGGCAGGAAGCACCCCTTCTGTTTCTTTATCCTTACAAGAGACAGATCCATTTGTCTGCCCCTGCTCGGACAGTCCCCAGGACTGACTCGGCTATATCCTGGTGTCCAGCGCCAGCCAAGATACAAGCAGGTGTCCTGATTCAGTTTTGTCAAATTGATTGGAATTTAACCCTGCAGTGAGGCCCCTACCCGCATGGGACAGGGACTCACTTGGGCATGCACATTCCTATTTTCCAAATGTGGATGGAAACTGAGGTTTAAGAAGCAAAGCGGGGAGTTCCCTGATGGTGTAGTGGCTTAGGCTTCGGCGCTGTCAACGCTGCGGCCTGGGTTTGATTCCCAGCCAGGGGACTACCCACATAAAATAAAAAAAAAAGAAGCAAAGGGATTTGCCCACTGTCCCCTGGCTGCAAACTTGCAATGCTACTTCCTTCTGTAGGTGAGTAGTGCCAACTTCCACTGTTCTAAGAGGTGCCATAGGCCCCCCCACCCCAGTCCCAGTGGCTGCAGTATAAGAGGGTATTCAACCCAAGGCAGGGCCTAACATCATATGCTCACAACTATTGGGACAAGTCAGAGTTTTCTCTCTTTGGAAACTGTGAGCAATGGAGGGGAAACTGAGGCCAGAAGACAAATGAGAGAGGCAGTGAGGGGCAGCCATTAAGAAACTGAGGCCTGGAGCATGCAGAAGCTCCTAGGGTGAACTGCCCACCTCAGGGTTCTCCCCATCCTCTAAGAACAGCCCCCAGCAACCAGGTCTGTACCATGAGAACACCTAGGCATCTCTGATTGGCCCAGGCTAAGACAATCAGGTCCTCGTCCAGGATTGATGAGTCAAGAAAGCAATGTACCTGACTTGTGACCAGACAGTAGCCTTCTGCCACATGTGGCTTCTTGGGCATCTGCTTCCCATTGTTGTGATACTGTGCAAGATGACCAGGCACCCCAGTTTGCCCAGGTCTTCTGGGACTGTCAGTGCTAAAACCCAAAAGTCCCAGCAAACTGGGATGGCTTAGGCCCCTGAGCATATGGCATGCAGTGTCCTACCTGTCACCAGGAGCTACTATGAGGAGCTCCCTCTATCCCACTCCTGGAGGATTAAAGCTTGAACAAGGTGGAAGGTTGAATAGTGTCCCCCGAAACTTATATCCATCCAGAACCTCAGAATATGACCTTATCTGGAAACAGGGTCTCTGCAGATGTAGTTAGTTAAAGTGAGGTCATACTGGATTAGGGTGGACCCTGAATCCAATGACCTGTGTCCTTACAAAAAGAGAGACACACATATAATTATGCAAGTGTGTTTATTAAAAGGACACAAGCTACCAAAAATAACAACAACAAACAGACACAGAAGATGGCCACAAGACCACAGAGGCAGAGACCGGTGATGTGGCTACAAGCCCAGGGACATTGGAGTCCCCAGAAGCTGGAAGAAGCAGGAAGCACTCTCCCCTGGAATCTCGGAAGGGAGCTGAGCCCTGGGACACCTTGATCTCAAGACTTGTGGGCTCCAGATGTACAAGGGAAAATTGTTTTGAGCCACTCGGTGGTGCTTTGTTATGGTGGCCCCAGGAAAATCATACAGATGTGGACTGAAATTTGGCCAGTGTAATGCGTTGCAAAAAGAAACGTTGAAATCCTGACCTCCTGGTACTTGTAAATGGAACCTTATTTTGAAATAGGGTCTTTGCAGATGTAATTAAGTTAAAATGAGGTCACATGGAAATAGGGGTGGCTCTAACCCAATGACTGGTGTCTATATGAAGAGGGAAATCTGAACACAGATGCTCAGGGAGAGGCCATGTGACAACACAAAGACTGAAGTAGTCCATCCATGAGCCAAGAATGACAAGGACTGCCAGAGCCACCAGAACCTGGGAGAGAGACCTGGAACATTCTTGTTTACAGCCTCAGAAAGACGCAGCCCTGCTGTCACCTTCTCAGATCTCTGGCCTCCAGAACTAGAAGAAAATTAACTTTTTAAATCCAACCTGTTTGTGGTCATTTATTACAGCAGCCCAGGAGACAGCATCAAACAGTCCTGTTTGGGATCTGGAAACTGGAGGGTGGAATGAAAGGAGCCAAGTCATAGCAGCTACACCAGATGAGGCTGTGTGTCCTGCCCGGTCACCACTAGAATTCAGGCACATCCAACCCGTGGCCCAGGATGGCTTGAATGTAGCCCAACACAAATTCTTAAAACATATTTTTGTGACTTTTTTTTTAGCTCATTGTTAGTATTCATATATTTTATGTGTGACCCAAGATGATTCTTCCAATGTGGCCCAGGGAAGCCAAAAGATTGGACACCCTGGTCTAGATGTTCCACCTTACATCTCTTGGTCCCCACAGCCAACTTCACTTAGGCCAGGGTCTGATTCAGGGTCCATAGCTATTTAAGTTCCCATAAATAAATTTACTCTGAGAAATGAATTCCCTTCTGGTCACCTATAAAAGCTAAAGTTGGGTTTTGGTTCTTGAGGTGAGGTGCCTGACTGATGTGATGGGTGAACAGAAAACATGAGACAGTGAGACATATTCTGGGTCATGGGGGAAGGAATTGGTTAGTGGTCGCTGGAGTCATAGGAGCATAGATGAAGACTGGGCAGAAGACAACCCATCTGTGTGAGCTTCCCAGGGTGGCTATAACAAGGAATCATGGGGAGTTCCCTGGTGGTGTAGTGGCTAAGGCTTCAGCGCTGTCAATGCTGTGGCCTGGGTTCGATTCCCAGCCAGGGAGCTACCCACATACAAAATAAGAATAATAAAATAAAAAGATTAAAAAAAATGAAATATGTATAAAAAAAAAAAAGACACAGAGAAATTTATTCTCTCAGTTCTGGAGGCCAGAAGTCCCAGATCAGGGTGTTGGCAGGCTGTGCTCCCTTTGAAGGTGCCAGGGGAAGGTCTATTCCAGGTCTTTCTCTGAACTTCTGTTGGTTCCTCGACTTGTGGCAGCATCACTCCAGTCTTCCCATGGTGTTCTCTCTGTGTGCACGTTTGTGTCCACATTTCCCCCTTTTATAAGGACATATTACACGTCTCAACTAATCCCACATGCCATGACGGTGCCTCCAATGATGTGCCACTCTAAGATCCTGGTGGTTGCGACTTCAACATAGGATTTTTTTTTTTTTTTTTTTTTGTATGTGGGTAGCTCCCTGGCTAGGAATCGAACCCAGGCCGCAGCGCTGACAGCGCCAGTGCCGAAGCCCATAAGGATTTTTTTTTGGAGGAGGGAGACATAATTCAACTTAGAACACAAACACACATACCCATGTAGATACACAAACACATTCATGCACCTCAAACACACACACACACACGCACACACAGGTGCACACAGACCACTACCCACCTAAGGGTAGAATCCATGCCCCCCAGCCTGGCTGTATGGGAATTGGAAGACAAATGCTCTCCCACCTGTGGACAGAAAACCTGAGACAGGGTTTCCATGCCTCCCAAAGGGTCCAGAGAGACTGAGCCCAGACTGCCCATTGATGTGACCTGCTCATTTATGTCTCCTAGATAAACCTCTTGCCCTCATTCTCTGTCTCGGGGCCAAAACATGTTGCCATGGAGTGAATGCAGCAGCTGAAGAGAGGATCCAGCTTTCACTCTTGGCAGAGCCAGACATTAAAGAGATTTGCAGGAGTTCCCTGATGGTGTAGTGGCTTAAGGCTTCGGCGCTGGCGCTGTCAGTGTTGCGGCCTGGGTTCGATTCCCAGTCAGGGAGCTACCCACATACCAAAGAAAAAAGAGATTTGCAAAATGAAAACAATGCCACTTACTTTTTTCCCTTAAATGTGTTGTTGTAATGTTAAAATATAATGAATTTATATTTAAAGGATAACATTAACAAGTGTTTTTAATTTTTTGTCTTTACCTTAACATAATAAACATCAATACTTAGCTGGGAGACCTCCCCGAGAGTTTTCACCTTGCAACACCTTGATCCAGGATGCCTCGCCTCCAAAAGGTGAGAGCATCAGTTTCTGTCATTAAAGCCACCCAGTATGGGGCTTCTGCCTGGGCTGTAATCCATACCTACCCCCCCCCCGCCCCCGCCATTTATGTGGTGGACCTTCCTCCTGCCCCTGGCCCTAGGGAGGCTCTGGGTTTGGGTTGGTGGAGGCAGAGCATTAAAAACTGAATGGTGTCCTTGGAGACATATTCACATCCTGGAACTTACAAGTGGGACCTTATTTGGAAACAGGGTCTTTGCAGATGTGAGTAATCATCTCAAAATATCTTGGATTGCAGTGGTCCTAAATCCAACAATGGTTTCCTTCTAAGGGACAGAAGAAGAGGCAGTGGACAGATGAAGAAGGTTGTGTGAAGATGGGGTCAGAGATAAGGGATGTGGCCACAAGCCCAGGGATGCTAGAGCCCCCAGAAGCTGGGAGAAGCAGGAAGAACCCTCCCCTGGGGCCTCTGGAGGGAGCATGGCTCTGAGACACTGAGGGTTTGGACTTCCTGGTTTCAAGAATGTGAGAATAAATCCCTGTAACTTAAGCCACCCAGTCTATAGTCCTCTGTCATGGCTGCCCCAGCCATCGGCTGCCTTCTCAATTTCATCACTGGTCTTCTCTCTCAACTCCACCCATATCCTGTACCCTTACATGCCACTTTTGAGCTAATGACATGCAGATTGGTTTCTCCAGGCCTGGGTGCCTGCCATCTTCTCAGCCCCATACCCATTTGTCATTTTCCGGGTTTTCCTTCTTTTCCTGCTCTGTCCCGTCAGCAAATTCACTTCGCAGCCCAGCCATGGGACACCTGCTCTCATCTTCGAGGCACCTTCATCCAAATGAGGTCCCTATGACACTCTGCTCTCAGTCTCCCCATCTCATTACTTCCCTGACATTTGCTGTTATTCCCATGTTCTCCCAACTTCTGGTGGTGCTGGCATCCTTGGTGGTCTTGGCTTGTAGACACATCACCACAATCTGCTTCCAGCTTCACATGGTGCCTCCCTGTGTCAGTGTCCTTATTCATATAAGGACACCAGTCATACTGGATTAGGGCCACCTTACTCCTGTATGACCTCACCTTAATTACATCTGCAAAGACCCTATTATCCAAATAAGTTCCCGGGGCAGGGGCAGGACTTCTACACATCCATCTGGGGGAAACAGTGTCTGGCTTCTCTCTCTGCGGGTCTAGTTTCCTTCCCATGGTGGCAAAATGTCCTGTGGAATAATAAATTGCCACCCTCCCTCATGTGTCCACTCTATCACCCACTGGCCCCTGGGAGCCCCGGGGGGGTGGAGATGGGGGTCCTCCAGGCAGGCCTCTCTGTAAGACAGTCATCTCTAGTTTCCCTTTATGACAAGTGAGCTGGTTTTTCATTTTCTGCAAATTTCGTTTTTCAAATGAAAACTTAAATATGAAGGAAAACGAGTCAATTTAAAAGAAAAACCATAAGGGAACTGCACTGTGCTGGTGCATGGTGTGAAGATGAGGACACTGGATATGTGGGCAGGTTTGGTGCCCATGGGGCCAAGTCCGTGGACAGGGACAGCCCTCAGTGAAACCTCCTGCAGGGTGGGTGTCTAGCAACCCTGACAACAGAACCCGGGTTCAGGTGCACAGGCGGGGCCTGGGCTTATTCTACAAAAGGCTATGTGCACTGGGGTACTTGATGGGAGGAAGGGCCAGGCAGGGAAAGACCACACACAGCCCTGGGAGACTTGGTCTGCTTCAGAAAGAATGTTTATTTCCAGAATATGTTCACATAACAAAAACCACTACAATGTAACGAAGGTGCCATGGGCAGAGCAGGATGCTGTGAGTGGAGTGGGGGCGGGGTGCTGTGGGAGAGTCCAGGTGTTCGTCCTGCACCTGGTTAACGACCTTTGTCACCACTGGCATTAGTCCTGACAAGATTCAGCCATGGCTAGCACAGCACAGACCTGCAAGTTGCAGGAGGCTGCCTTGAGTACATTACTGGGGAACCCAGCAGACTCCAGGCTTGCATTTTCCATCCTCGTCCTTTGGCGACCCAGGCCTGGGTGCCTTTTTAGCAACTGTGGCCACCTTTGGACACTAGGTAGCATTCAGCACAAGAAACTAAAGCAATCAAGTGGAGGTGGGAGAGCATGTTCCAGTCATGCCAGGACTCCTAGAGGGGCTGGCAGCCCAGTGCGGTATGATGTGATGGGGGTCACCTTCATGCCCTGGGGCTGGGCAGCCAGGAGCTGAGGGGCTGTGTTCCTGGAAGCCTGGTCACTAGAGGCTGAGAGGCTACCACAATGCCTCCCTTAACCCATCCAAGCACAAAGGTGCTGTGGAGATGCCCACGAAACATCCGGTTCCTGTCTTGGAAGGAGCCAGAAGAATCGGGGGAAGACAAGTGACAGTGTTTGGATTCCTCAGTAAGGCACAGAGACTTGTCACGTCTTGTTTCCTCCCAAAAGGCCATTCTGAGAACCAAGTCCTGATTCCTGCACATCCAGAAAAGGGCTGTGTGGGTCATCACCTGGGTGGCTGGCCTGGCATTCAGACCCTAGGGTGACAGTGACCTTGGGGTCACAGGCACTGTGCTGAGACACTCCTGCTTTCCTGTTTGTCTGGTGGAGGAAAGAGGCCAACACCCCCATCAAGGGATTCCGTGGGTTTTAGACATCCTGCCCCAGGTTCTCGGCAGGGGAGCAACCAGCCCAGCTGGAGTTCAAACACCCATTATGAGGGAAAAAAGTGTCTCAGGGAAGAGTGACTGTGGGCATGAAGTCTAGAAGCAAGCTGACCAACAGCCCTGCACATGGCTGAGGACCCAGTGCAGTGACTGCAGTAAATGGACAGGGAGAAGCTGAGATTGTGGCACTGAGGCGGCAAACTGGCCTCTGGCTGTTCCCATGGGCTTGCCCATGAGAGCCCGACTGCAGGTGGACAGGAACTTAGGAGGACAAACATATCCAGGAACGAACTGTGTATCAAGTTCCTGTGTTGCTAGCAGGGGGCAGGAACCTACTGCCAAGAAGGCCACCCTCTTCTTGGGCACTGGGCAAGGGTGACGACCCTGACAGGGTTGGAGATGGGAAAACACGAGAAGCCCTCCTTAGCATCATCAGCTCTGGGAAGGAGGGCAGCCAGCCTGCTTCCAATGTTCAGAAGAGGTCCAGAGGTCAGCCCTCTGAGACCCCCAAGGGGAGAGGGTATGGCTGCCATAGTGGACATCATGGGGACCAAATATTTTCAGTAACAAGGCATCCTGCTGGACGGTAGAGACTGGCCTGTTTCTGGGCAGTGCTTGCAAGGAGCTCCATTTTTGGACATGAGATGAGCATGGGCACAGGTCCTCAGGGCTGCTGGGGTCTGGCATCCCAGGTGGGGGAGCTCCTGGTGGCCACCAAATTGGGCTGCCATCCTGGCTGGAGGAGGGGCCTACCTGCCACCTAGGAGGAACAGGGGACAGATGCTTAGGGCCTCACCAGACCCAGCATGGCTGCAGGAGTGGATGGGAAAGAGGAGGTAGGTTGGCAGTGACAGGCAGGTGGCAGGGCCAATCAGCTCCCTCTAGGGCCACTGGCTGCCACTGGTCGGGTAGCTGGGCACAGTGGGGTATTCAGGCAGGCTGCTCCCCGAGAAATTGTTGAATTGGGCCTCCCGAGATGGTGGGTTCCGCCAAGTGCCTGTGCTCCACTCTGTCTGTGCCTTCTGGAAGCTTCCGCCAGTTCCCCGGTAGATCCTATGTACCTGCAGGGCCGAGGGAGGGAGTAGAGAACAGAGATCGGTATGTCTGTGGGTGACTGGGAAGCTGCTCGTGTTTTAAGGTCCTGCTTTTCTTTTCTTTTGGTATGTGGATAGCTCCCTGGCTGGGAACCGAACCCAGGCCACAGCGTTGACAGCACCAGCGCCGAAGCCTTAAGCCACTACACCATCAGGGAACTCCCAGGTCCTGCTTTTCTTAAAGGAATTACAAAAGCCATAGGATGGTCTTTGTGGAAATGTTAGAAAATGCACAGAAGCCAAGATCATGGACTCAGAAGGCCCTGCCCTGGGCCACGGCCACTGGTGGCTTTTGGTGCCAACCTCCACTGCTCTGAGAAGCCCATGAGAATGTGTTCTGGAAAGGGGCTTGTCTTGGGGGGTTCCCTGGTGGCGTAGTGGCTAGGCTTCAGTGCTCTTACAGCGCAGTCTGGGTTCGATCCCCACTCAGGGAACCAAACAAACAAACAAAAAAACAGGGGCGGAGGGGGCGCTTGTCCTACCACAGGTTTGGGGCTTGCTTCTCCCTGTGGACTGCCCCCTTTGGACACCCACTGCCTTGCAGGTAGCCTTGGGTATTCCCGGGCAGTGCCTGGCACAGAGAAACCTACCAAGAACTTGTATGACAATTACTCGAATGGCCTCTTGAGAAAGGAGCTTCAGGTCCTGGATCCCACAGTTGGCACACAACCATCCCTGAGCGCTAGTGATGGCTTGTGCCAGAAACCCCTGCCTGGGATGGACCACCCCCTCTCTATCGTCCAGAAGGTCTATGCCTCTGGAAACACTGGGTCCTACTATTTCTAAAATTCCAGGCAAATTCAGCAACTGACAAAATGGCATTTTAACTCAAAGCTCTTGATTATCAGTGAAATTGAGTGGTTGTCTTTTTCCACAGGAATGTTTTTCTTTTGTCCAACTACCTTCCTGACAAATCTTCAAACATGGAGTGGCCCTAGTGACCCCAACAGAGAGGATCATCTGTACCTTTGTTTTGGGGGCTCTCACCCTGTTTTGAGTCCATAAACCCCTTCACCTGCAAGTGTTCCCAGCTTGTAGTTCTCATTCTATGACATTTGCTGCTGAGTGGAAGTTGCTGGTCGATTCAGTCAGTCCCCTGTGGACTTTGCCCTGCAATCTCACTGACATTCACCTGTGGTGTCTTCAAGTATGTTCATGGTTTCTGTTGATTTTTTTCCCCTTCAACCCATCCATACAGCTAAAAGGACATTGGGGTGCAGATACAGGAGAGCTGAGCATTCCTTTGTCTTCGCTGACCACCAAGTGCACTGATTAAACTCAGCCTTGATGCAGGCCACAACAGCTAGAACCACATGGCGAGGAGGATAGGCAGGACCCCAAACCCACTTCTAAAAATCCTGGCCACCTGCAACCCAGTATGCCAGCCTCTCAAAGCAGTACCCCTGCATGTGGAGCCGAGACGGCCACCTTCAAGAAGGCTGGAGCAGGCACAGTGTCAGTCTTGTTGTCACCCTTGGCCTTCACATGGCTCTGGGACAATCCTCATGTGGCCAATGACACTGGGAATACAGTGCAGACGTTTCCCACAGGAAGTCCCCACACATCTGGAATGGTGCCATACAGGGGAGCTTTCTGTGACACTGCAGATGGTCGATGTGAAGTCACCAGCTCCCGTAGCCACTGTGCACTTGGGATGAGGTGGACATGATGGATGCACTGAATAGTTTATTTAATTTTACTTACTGTGAGTTTAACTGCAAAGGACAAAACATGGGCAGTGGTGGCCAAATTGGGCAGCGTGGACAACACTCTGGGACATGTATGTACTGGGGGCTCTGGCAGGCAGCACCCTCAAGGCAGGTGTAGTCATTATCAGCCCACACTATGCCGTTTTCCCAAGTCCTTCCTCTTTGGAAGGCCACTGTGGGCAATAAGGGCTGGGTTTTGCCTGGAACAATCAAGGGTTTGGACCATGAGAGGGTCTTCCCTGTTGATGGAGCTCATGTCATTTCCTGGACGCTCAGTCTCGTGTTCCTGAAACAGGAATAAGACGAGTCCCAGGGCCAAGAGGGTTAAGTGACAGGATGCATGGGAAGAAGCTAGACATCTTGGGACACAGAGGACTTACCTTCATGATCACAATGGCCATTATGGCAGCTGACATGGTGAACATGATGGCTGAAAGTAGCATGACCACGGCAGCTCCGACACTGTGCTGGAAGAACCCAATCGCTGCCAGCCAACCACTGCAAGGGGCAAGAGAGAGTGTGGATTCCAGCACAGCTGCAAAGATCTCCAAAAAACCAATGAGAAAAAGACAAATGACACACAGAATCATGGGCAATTTATGTAAGGACGACTGAGGTGACAATAAATTCATGAAATGATGCTCAAAACCTCCAATGAGGGAGTTCCCTGATGGTGTAGTGACTTAAGGCTTCAGCGCTGGCTCTGTCAGTGCTGCAGCTTGGGTTCGATTCCCAGCCAGGGAGCTACCCACATAACAAAAAGCAAACAACAACAACAACAAACAAACAAACAACAACAAAAACCTCCAATGAAGTCATGCAAGTTAGAAAAAAGTATCATTCTTCTACCACTCAACCAGCAAATATCATGTGAGAGGGACTGGAGACATGAACACCACTCTCTTACTGGTAGTGTACACCCTTTTTGGAGGGCAATGGTGATATCTATAAAAGACTTAGATTCTACTCCTTTCACCCCAACTATTCTACTTCTAAGAATTTATGCTACAGCAATTGTTTGGAATCATGAAAAGCTGGATGTGCCCTCCATATACCCTGGCTGGGAATGACATGATCATAAATCAGACCACAGTGTGTGATGAAATACTAAGGAGATGTTAAAAAATAAGAGGTAGAACAGAAAGTTGAAGCTCCATTGACACAGTAAAGTCCTATGAAACCTGTATGTCATTGGCCCACGCAAAAAACATCTGTATGGTCATCCACACTTGCATCTTGGATCAGGAGGCGGAAACATTGTATTTTTGAGAATATTTTTTCTTAGTAAGTAATAAAACCACATGCTTCAAAATTCAGGAAACTTAGAATATACAACAAATGATCTCTCTCCTGCCAATCCCCTCCCTGGCCCAGAGGGAACCACTGTGATATGGAGGCTGTCCATATTTCCTTGAGACAAAAAAAAGGGATACTGAGATGACAAAAACAGGACGGAGCTACGTAATATTCCATATTCATGAAAAAGTAAGATAACAAATGTTTTATTATATGAACATACTGAGCTAACAATTATTCTTCAGTGACAGAACTCATTCAAAAATTTAGGTAGATGTAGAGGGTGACTATTTCATCATAATCGTACTATGAATACTTCTCCAATGAAGTAATCTTAACACAGCAAATTTCAATCTTTCAACACCTTACCATAAAACTTATCATACTCCACGGCACAATTTTGTTTTACAACTAACACAGCCCTCACTGTTTCAACATTTAATCCAAATTTCTCCTTTGAATACATACTGTTCATAACAGAAAATGTGCTTTCAACAGGTGCTATACTTCCTGGGAGACAAAGAATAAACCCTATAAAATTCTTGAAAGTTTAGGTGTTTCTTGCTCATTTCAGAAAAAACCTTTACCTATATATCAGATACAGAAATATTTTCTTTATTCCATGTGTCCAACTGCCTCACAATTGTAGATTTTATGAGGGTCCACAGATCGAATACACGAGCTTCTTCTGTTTCTGTGTGTGATAAGTTCCTTGTTTAGACTGTCCTGTATTTCTTCCCATTCAGGTGTCTTCCTTAGTAGCACCCACTTAAATTTCTCAGTGTTTCAGATACTGTACTTCCACTTGCTGATATATTCTAAGGTGGTTTCACAGAAATTCTCAACTACTTAACAAAATTTAGCCTTATTAATTTCTCCTGACTCTGCTAATATTTTAGTTGTTTTTTGACTTCAGTAGTTACAAACACTTCACTTTTTCTGGACTCTAAATTGTTTATAAGGTTTTTTGTTTGTTTGTTTGTTTGTTTTGCTTTTTGGTATGTGGGTAGCTCCCTGACTGGGAATCGAACCCAGGCCGCAGCGCTGACAGCGCCAGCGCCTAAGCCTTAAGCTGCTACACCATCAGGGAACTCCCTATAAGGTTTTTAATCGCTTCTCGGCCTTTTGGCTAAGATCAAGTGTATAAGGTTTTCAATGTTTATAGCTACTTCTTTAGCTGAAATATTATCTTTTTCAACTAAACCAAATGTAAGTTTAAAATGTAGACACTTGATCTCTTGCATATGTCAATAAAGTACTTATAAAATATCACATGAGAAGTAAAAAAATCTATATGACATAGCACACTGAACACACTAACACAGGACTACAGTGGCCAGACTGCAAAAAACCATAAACATACACCAAAAAGAAAAAAAAAAAAAAAAGGAATGAACACACCGACTGTTATCAAAAGCTGGTACATGCTAATGTCCCATCAGAGTTGCATTGTAATAAAAATATAGCTAATAGCCTGTTGAACCGAAATATGAGTCTGAAAAGTCTCAAACTGAATGGAGGGCAGAAAGAATCTCTTTGGGTGTAATGATGGTAGAAATAGCAGTAAGACTCAAGGCACTGCATTCCACATGCCTAAACTGATGGAAGCAAAACAGGCTAGTGAGCCCATTTAGTAGTTTGTTTGCATTGACACCATCTGGGGTCTCACATGGTAAACAGGACTTGGCAACCACCTCTTGTATTCCCCACTGCTGCAGACAAGCAAAGGGGCAGTGTCTGATCCTCACTAGCTTGAAAAGCCTGGCCCTGCCTGACTGGATAAAGTAAATGGAATTTCCTCTTTCATCACACTAATAATTTTACTGCACACAATGATTAGCATAGAGCCTTATGATAAACAACCCACATTCAGTTTTTTACAAAAAATTAAAAACAGGACAAAATTGTTATTATTAACAATGGGATAGTCAGGAAATATGGAAAAAAATGTTACTGTCCCATTTAAAATGGTACACATGATCAGCCCATTGCTATGTGTCCTTCAACAATTTATAAAAACATGCATGTGTACTCAGGCACATGTGAACACAGTACTCATCCTCCCCACTCTGTGAAACAAGGGGAAATTCTATGTACACTGCTTTGCACTGACGGATGTGAGCAAAGCCGGGCAGCAGAGGGCTTGGGTGCAAACTGGGCAGGACGGACAGGCAGCTGGGACCCGGCCAGGGCCAGGGCCAAGTGGGGTGGCTAAATGCTGTCCTGAGAGGAGGGGCAGGGTCCCCAGGCTCCTGGGAGGGGAGGAAGGGCTGGCTCTTTTGGGGTCACTTAGGGGACAAATTATCTCCCACCAGATCTGGGGCCCCAGAACAAGGGTCAGCTTGGTGGGGGCCCCACCCTAAGGATTATGGTCTCTGGGGAGGGTAAATGCACCCACTGGCAGGGATGCAGAACAGGAAGCTGGCTCCATGGCACCAGCCTCCCAGACCCACCCAGGAGTGAGCTAGTGGCTGTTTGCTTCCCAAAGAACAAGGTCATTTACAACCCAGAATGATGTCACTCAGAACAGTAGGTGTTAAACTGGACTTGATCAACCACAAACAGGCGAGTGAGTGAGCCTGCTGTACCACAAGTATATCCAAAGAGGCCAAGGTGCGCGGGCAGCATGGGAAACAGGGGGGATGGTGAGAGGCCTGGAGATGGAGGGGAGGGACAGCGCAGGAACAAGGTGATGCCAGATGATCACCCAGAGCCACTGAGTCAGGAGCCTGAGGGGCTATAACCAGTGAGAAGGGGGAAAGAACACGTCACAGGATAGCATTGGGACATAGCCTGAAAAATCTGTGGGAGAGTTAAAATAGTTACCATGTCACCCAGCAATGCCACTCCTGGGTGTACATATACCCGAGAGAAATGAAAACACTCATCCACACAGAAACATGTAGAAATTTCACAGCAGAACTAACAGAAAAAAAGTAGAAACAACCCATATCCACCAGCTGATGATGAATTAACATAGTGTGGCCCATTGACACACCAGAATATTACTCAGTCATGAAAAGCAGGCGCTGACACTCAGTACAACGTGGATGAATCTTGAACACACGGCGCTCAGTAGGAGAAGCCAGACACATAGGCCACCCAGTGTGGGATTTCATATACATGAACTGTCCAGAACAGGCACATCCAGACAGGAAGTAGGTTTGTGGTTGGTGGGGAGCTAGTGAGGGAAACAGGTAGGTGACTGCTGATGGGGATGAGGTTTCCTCTGGCAGTGATGGAATGTTCTAAAACTAGACAGAGGTGCTGGTTGCAAAACCCTGTGGACATACTAAAAATACTGAATTATACAATTAAAGGGTGAATTTCTGATCTGTGGAGTGTTATTTCAATAAAACTGTTCCTCTAAAAACCCCAATGTGGAACACTCCACAAGACAATACAGCCCACAGATCATGGAGAGCTGGAGAGAAACAGTGCCTACAAAAATGGGCACAGTTCACCTGAATCTGATGTCAACACGCTGCTAAACTAACATTTAAATAAATGCCACACAGAAAAAGGGAATTCATGGAAATGCAGAAATGCAAACAGAGCCTGCTGTCCAGGTAGCAGCTTATGTGTCAGGCTGAGGTGTGAACAGCAGCACTCAGTTCTGCCTCTACACCTTCTGTAAACCTCAAAGTCCCTGAGGTTAAAAGGCTACTTAAAAAGAAACAAGAAATATAAGACAGTATGAGCACTTCTGAGCACCTGAGAGTATGAAGGACCAATTGTGAGTGTCATAAGAGTGAATCTGCACCACCTTCACATATACATATAACATGGTCATGTTTTCTAAGTGTCCTCCTTTGTAGATTCACAAGGCAGTGTTTGCCAAGGAGACCACAGGTATCTGGAGTGTGCAGGGAGTAACAGGTCCACAAGACACAGAACTGGCTTGAGAGGATGACCATGACAAGGGCATTCCTGAGACCATCTCCTCTGCTTGAGAATGAGCCTGATAAGTCTCCCCAGAATAGTGGTTCTCAACCTTCCTAATGCCGCGACCCTTTAATACAGTTCCCCATGTTGTGGGGACCCCCATTTATTTTCATTGCTACGTCATAACTAACTTTGCTATTGTTATGAATCGTAATGTAAATATCTGATATGTGATTTCCGATGGTCTTAGGCGACCCCTGTGGAAGGGTCGTTCGATCCCCAAAGGGGTTGCGACCCACAGGTTGATAACCGCTGCCCTAGAACCTTGATCCTGCCAACCTGGGCAGCCCCATAGGAGCCTGTGGGCTTCCTGCCCCCTGGTGGTGAGCTGTGGGACTGCCAGCCACCCTGGGCCAGGATGGCATGGAGGGTGAAATCCAGGAGTAGGGGAAGTGCAGGTAGGCAGAACTGAGGCACCATGGGGTCCCAACGCCAAGACCCGAGGAGGTCAAGGAGCTGAGTGCAGTGTCCTCCACACCCCTCTGCAGAGCCCAGAGGTCTGAATGCAGGAACAATTAAAGAAATCAAGAGCCAGGAGAGGCTGCTGGCCATACATGTGAAATGACAGGGCCTTGGGTACCAATCTCCCACCACCCCACCTCTCCTGGGCTTCAGTCTCCTCGCCTGTGGATAGGAAGTCAACACACAGAGGTGCCCAGACCCTGCCTGCACAAGTAGCACCATCGTTATTATCACTACTTCCTCCTCCTAATGTCACAAAAGAGGAAAACAAATTGACATTTCTTTCTCTGAGGCCCCCAAATATCAGCACCCATCCCTTGTTTAGCCCCCAAGGAAGTTGTTCCCACCTATCCTGTGAGGGCACCAGGCTGAAAAAAGGTTGAAAAGAGGCCTGAGGCTTTGACCTTGGGAAGCCCGAATTGGGCCTCATCCGGATCTGTAACTGAACTCTGGAGGCTCTTGCCACCCTCACTGAAAACGGGGCTCCCTGGCCCTAAATGGTTTGTGCAAACATATGGTTCAATGCTGAGTACCTGCTCTACTCCTAGAGTCTAGGATCTCACATGTGCTGAGCCCCTAGTGAGGACTCTGGGCACAGCCTGGGTCTCCGTGAACCCCCCTGGGAACTGCACCTCACATGCTCTGTCACATCTCATTTTGAGAGAGTTAATCAAGTTCTATGGGACCCCACCAAGAGAGGACTCTGGAAGCTTGTGCCTGGTCTCTGGGCCCTGCTCCATGAGCCTTTTCCCTTGGCTTACCTTGCTCTGTCCTGATTCTGCATAAACCCAAGCTGAAGGGTGATCATTGCATAGTCCTAGGGTCCTCCCTGCGAATCTCTGCACTGGGGTGGTCCTGGGAATCTTGAGACAGCACCTTATTGGCCTTCCAGATCCAGGCCTTGGGCACATTCTCACAGCTCTTATGGGAGCAGGAAGCCAACTTCTATTCTCCTTCAGCCATCAGGAGCTGGAGTCTGTTACAGGGCTCAGCCCACACTGACTGACTCTAGCGTTCACTTACATGTGTGCTGTTTACATGCATCACAGCAGCCATGGTTACCGACTTACCAGGCACCCCATCCCGAGAAGCCAATGGCCTGGATGACAGTCAAGACAAACTGGGCTCCGAAGATGAAGAAAAATGCCATGAAATTAAAGGAGCTGTCAGCCCTGAAAAAGGAGAAGAAATGACAATTATGGCAGCCCTGGCTGCTTAGGGATGACAACCAATCCAGAGGAAGATGTGAGGCAGGGTAGCAGGATGGGAATATCCTCTTCCTCAGGTACATCCACACATACAAATTACTGCACACACACACACACACACAGGCTCTGACCACAAGGAACCCAAATACAGCCCTGCTGCACCAATAGTCCCCTTGCTGGGAAGGAGTGTGAGATCTCCTGCACCCCTAGGATGTCCAGTGGAGCCTCATCTCAGGCTGTTTCTCATTTGATGAGGGGGGGAGTGGGCAGGGAAGTGTCTGGTCATGCAGGGCTACTCCCAAAGCACCCCTAAAGCCTGCTGTGTGCAGTACTCCTGTGTGAGGCTGCCCCAGCCATCCCCGACCTCCAGTTATGGCCCCCTTTTAGTTTTAGCAAATATGAGCAGGTTTTGCGTTCTTATCCCCTCAAGAACTCTTTCTGACTCACTAAGAATTTGAGATTAAGGAACCATCTATAGGCAAATGACATAGCCTAAGTAGCAAGGGGCTGGCTGGGGGCAAATGTTCACAGCAGCAGGATTCACAGTGGATAAAAGAGAAGAACAACTGGAGTGTTCGTCCATAGGTGATGAACAAACACATGTGGCCTAATCACACACTGGATTACTCAGCTGTGAAAAGGAGTGAGGCACTGACACACGCCACAACATAGGTGGGCCTTGAACACATGGTGCTCAGTGAGAGAAGCCAGATACACAAGGTCACACAATGTGTGATTCCATTTGTGTAGAATGTCCAGAACAGGCACATCGACAGACAGGAAGTGAATTAGTGGTTCTTAGGGTCTGGGGAATTAATGCTGATGGGGCTGGGGCTTCTCTTGGGGGTGGTAAGAATGTTCTAGAATTGGAGGTGATGGTTGTACAACTTTGTAAACACTCTAGAAACACTGAATTGTGAGGTAGGTGATTTGTGTGGAAGGTAAAGTATATAACTCAGTAGAGTTATTAAAAGACACAACAAACAGGCAGCAGTGGGCTATAGTCTGCAGACCCTGATACATCCAAACTGGACAAGAAAGAATGATGCTTTCTAACACCTGGGCCAGGGTGACAGGGGCAGATGAGGCATAGTTCCTGGGAATCGGCACGGATATAAGCATCTGGGCTTCTGGGTTTGAGCCCATTGTCTACCGTCAACACAGACATGTCCTGAGGCCCCATGAGGCACCAGCTGTGCCCCCACTTACCGGAAGGCCTTGTAGGCAGGCCGGAACCAGCATACGTAGCCACAGGGGGAGAAGAGCAGCAGCCAGACCAGGGCTAAGCCGAAGTTGGCTCCTGAGCCACCGCCAATCCACCAGGCCAGGCAGGCAACGAGGTTGACCCCCAGGGTGGCACAGTAGACTGGGAAAGGGAGGTGAGGAGATTGAGCTGGGATGTAGGGCACAAACACTGGGACACCTCCGCCCCACTGCACAAGAACCACAGGCCGGAGAGGGCTCAGATGATAGAGGTTCCCATTCAGCTGGCCCCATCTGCTCCATCCGCCAAACTATGCTACCTCCAAGACCACTTTGAGAGGCTATACATAGATTTATAATAAAAACCCCAGGTTCCCACCATCCGAGGACAGGGAGCTTTGTGGCCTGGGCTGGCCCCGGCCTAGGTCTCTGTAGGGTTGCGGGAAGGCCTCCACCCACTGAGCCCACACTGCCACTCACACAGCCACAGCTGGTAGATCCGCTTCACCAGGAGCTGGTGCTCAATGGGGATCTCATCCGAGAAGTTCTGGTAAAAACATGGCTTCAGTGGAACAAAGCTGGGCAGTGGTGGGAAGTTGTTTTCCTTTTCTGCAAGGACAGAGCACAGGGGCTAAGAGGCAGGCCCCAGCAATAACCCCAGAGACAGCCCGTCTTCTCCTGAGACCTGAGAACATGTTGCCTCTTGTGGCAGAGGGACTATGCAGGTGGATTAAGTCAAGGCTCTTGAGATGGGGATGACCCAGGATTAAAGGGGGGTCTGGTGTCATCACAAGGTCCTCATAAGATGGAGGCAGGAGGCTCAGAGTCAGAGAGATGGAAGAGGGTGCACTGCTGGCTGTGACAATGGAGAAGGGACCATGGGCCAGGGACATGGTGCCTCCAGAAGCTAGAAAAGGCCGGAAACGGTTCTCCCTAGGGTCTTCTAAAAGACTAGCCCTGCCCACACCTTGGTTTAGGCCCAAGAAGCCTATGTGAGATTCCTAACCCCAGGATTCTGATAATAAATTCTCTCTAGATCACTGTATTTGTGCTATCTTCTTGGAACTGTCACAGGAAACAGACACAGTGAAAACACAGAGTCCAAACACTGTTAACACCTGTGTCTCCACAGAAGGTTCTGGCACTTAGAATGTATAAACTTCCTGGGGCCACTACTTAGAATGTATAAACTTCCTGGGTAACAAATGGCCGCACACACCAAAGGTTTATTCTCTCAATCTGAGGGCTGCAGACCTGAGATGAAGATGTTGAGGGATATGCTCCCTCCTGAGGCTCCAGGAGTCCCTGGGCTTGTGGCCACATCACCCCAGCCTCTGACTCTATGGTCATATCAGTTCACCCTGTGTGTCTGTGTCTAAATTTCCCTCTTCTTATAAGCACATCTGCCAATGGATTAGGGCCATCCTGCACCAGTGTGACCCCATTTTAACTAAAACACCTGCAAACACCCTATTTCCAAATGAGGTCCCGTTCTCAGGTACTATGGCTCAGAACTTCTTGGGAACACAATTCCACCAAGAGCAGTGTAACATCAGCATTGCCCTGTCATCTCTCAGCATGCTTCCACTCTTCCCCACCACCACAGAGCATGCTTCCTGAGCACTCGCCAGTGTGACAACAGACAACACAGATGGAGACCCGTCTCAAAGGCTGCTGTCCCAGCCAGGAGGAAATCAACAATCACCATGAAAAACAGGTGTCTGTTGGTGTGCTGAGACATGCCAAGTGCTGTAAAGGGAAACCACTGGAGCAGGTGGGGGCCACCAAGGACTGTGCTGAGGGGTGGGTTAGCTGTGACTTAAAAGCAGATTCAGGGTGGGCCTCACTCAGAGTGGCATTTAAACAAAGACCCAAAGAGGTGAAGAAGGGACTCCACTGAGTTCTGGGAGAGGGTGCTGACAGTGCAAAGGCCCTGGGATGAGTGCCTGCCTGTCTATAAGCAGTGAGATCAGGGGCTGGAGGATGGAGCAGGTTGGGGCAGTCATACCTTTTTGGCCACAGGGAAGCCTCAAGCATTTTCCAAGTGACACAGAAGTGTCCTGAGCTTGCAAGCTGAATGTCTCTATGATGAGACCATGAGAGGTGGGGCTTTCAATGTCCCAGTGAGTGGGTCCTCAGGGGACACAGCCTGCTATGGGTTGGTCACAAACCTCCCTTATGGTCCATCCAAGTACTGTGACTGGGCACCCAAGGACACGAAAATGGCCCCCATGCAGTCCCCCTCCCCCAGTCCTGCTGCCCTGTTGGTCACCGCCACCCCTCCTCCTGCTTGACTGAGGTCTGATCCTCACACCTCCCACCACCCCCATGAGGCCAGCAGTTAGTCCCACTAGCATCGCCATGACAGGGAGGTAGAAAAATCCACTGACTGAATTGTGTGGCCCCTTGAAACCTTGTTTTCTTAGCTGAATGTTCTGTGCAGACTTGGGACCTGGGGGACTTGGTTCAAATCCCAGTTCCACCACCAGCAGGCTGCCTCACTTCACTTGCATGCTTTCCAAGCAGGATGAGACAGGCCACCCTGGGGATTCACTGCAGCCTCCATGAAGGAATGGACCCAGGTACCCAAACCTTGGTGTCCACCTGTAGTGTCAACAACAAAGCAAAACCCAGGCAGAAGGCCTGGATGGGCCAGACACCTACTGTGACAATACATGTGGAAGTTCAGTGCCTCCTTGTTGTCTACTTGGTGCTAGGAGGTGACCTCCAAAATCCATTGTGGGAAGAGGAGCATGAGGTGTATACTGAGGGGGGATGTGGGGGTCCACTCTCTGGAAAACACTTCCCAGAGGGTCAGAGACACAGGAAATCCTCACTGTAGGGCCCCAGGGAAAACTCACCTGACATTTCCACTGCGATGACCCAGTGGGGCTGAAGCCTGCAGCCACCTGGAGGGGAAACAGCCACAGTCAGGGGATTCCTATGGCTGCTGGCTGACCTTCACACCAGCTGCAGGCACAGTTGGCTACTGAGGTAGTGTCCTAACCACCAGACTGACCATGGGGGTGTCTGGGCTCTCACCCAAAAGGGCACTCTAAATGTGTGACCCCAGCTATTATCTCACCACAGAGCCCCCTGGGCAGCATTTGCAATGGCAGGAGCGGAAGGGTCAGGCTGCAGTCCTCTGTCACCCACAGTTCAGCCTGGAGTCAGGCCACTCCTGGGAGCCTGGTGACCACCCTCACTGGTCTCCCGCCTCCTGGTCCTCCCGCTACTCATTATCCACAAATGGCTCTGACTGCCTCCTATGGCTGCAGCGCCTGACTTCTGAGTCACCAAGTCTGGGTTCATGCTCATTGCTGTGTTACCTCAGACAAGCACACAACCTGTCTGGTCTGTGGTTTTCAACCCTGTGAGACTTGCAGGGTCAAGGACCCCACTGCAATCCAAGTGAAGCTACCAGAGACGAGTCTGGCATTCAGCAGCTCTTCTTCAGAGCCATGTGAGCTCATGTCACAGAACAGTTCCACATTCCAAGCCTCCATCAATGCATACAACTAAGCAGAGTGGCTGGATCCATAAGGGCTCTGCTCGTGAATGGATGGTGCCATCCCCAGGAAAGGAACCACCTGGCCTTTATGGCAGAGCTAGGCCTGAACAATTCCAGCGCCTAGCACTGTAGTGGGCAAAGAGTTGTGCCTGGGGCCGGGCACTAGGGACAAGTTTCTCACCCACAATCAAGGCCAGATGGTTTCAGTGATGTTGAGTTCCCTCCAGATCAGCTGAAATAGCCCTGGCAAGATGCTCCATGTGGCCCTGGCTGGGCCTTCCTGCAGGCCCAGTGGCCTCAAGCCCTGCCTGTGTCTGTCCACTACCCTTCCTGCCCTGCTCCCACAAGCTGAAAACATCCCCCAGCCCAGGGTTTGAGGGTGGGCTCAGGACAAGAATGTCCCAGGACCCCTGCAATGCCTACATGGTCAGTTTATGTCTGCTAGATGGACAAATGGTCCTCCTCAAGTCCCACACAAACATGTTGATTCTAGTACTGACTGTTCAATGGTAGACGTCTGCTGGTTCCCTTTGGGGACCCCTCTAGCCAAGTGGGAAAGACAGGAAATGGGACAGCCCCAAAGGAGCAATTCGGTCAGTTGAGTCCAGACATACCCTGGCCGGCCACACCCTTGCTGAGCCAGGATGTAGGCAGGGCTGCCCCCATTCAACTCAGAAACCCCCCTTCCCTTGTGCACACCCAGGCTTCTCGGCAGAAATGGCCCCACAACTCTGTCTACAGACACCAACCTGGTTTTGGGGTTGTGTTTATTTTCACAGGTCAGACCTGAGACAAAGGGGACACAATCCCAGTGGACCTGTAGACTCGGGGTAAAGGTAGCCAGAGGAGCAAGGCCCGAATGCCTATCCATGAGGCACAGCTGGATCCCCATTATGCTCCAGCAGAAATGCGGCCCTGAGTGCTGGCAGAAACAACAGGCTTCAGGGCTGGGAGGCGTGAGTGTCCCTGAAATCCAGACAGAATCACAGCCCCGGACAATGAGGGGGCCAAAAGAGTCCACATGAATCTAAGAAGAGGGTGAGGCTGGCAGAGCAGGGGATGGTGGCCTATGTGTCAGGATCCAGCCGGCGGCACTGGGCCTCCAGCACACCACGGAACACCCAAAAGCGGTGGTTGAGGTCAGGCCGGGCATGGATGCGAAAGCGGGTGCCCAGGCCACCATCAGGAGAAGGTGCCCCGTAGAAGACTCGCTGCACACGGGAGTGCACCAGGGCCATGGCGCACATGGCACAGGGCTCACGGGTGACATAGAGGTCGTAGCCAGTGCACACATAAGGGAGGCCATCCTCATCCATTTCTGTGTCCATGTCCTCATCCAGCTTGCGCACAGAGCCCACCCGGATGCTCTGAGGAGAGGTGGCTGGAGCGAAGGAGCAAGCAGGGTGAAGCCTGAGGTCATAGGTGCCGCGACCCTGACCCTGGGCCACCAGGTCAATGCATACCATGGTGGCATGAAGCAGGGGGCTGGCCACACTCCTGCAGTCATGACCAGTGGCCAGCACTCGGCCTGAGGCTGGCTCCACCACCACAGCCCCCATGGCCCTCAGGCCCTGGGAGGCCGCCTGCTGTGCTGCCCACACAGCCCGTTCCATGTGACCCTCCATCACAGCCCGCTCCTGAGCTGAGAAGAGCTGCCCAGCTAGGGCACGGGTCACATGCTTGTCCTCATGAAAAGATGTGGGCCAATGGGTGCGTGCCTTCTCAAACTGGCCCCTGGTCAGGGGCGGCCGGGCTGGCACGAATACCAAGAAGGGCTGCCCCAGGCCTCGGGGGTCCACGGCTGGCTGTGGGAGGAGGTCGGCCAGTGATTGCATACTTGCAACTGGCCCTGCCAGGCACAGTAGCATCTCCAGTGCATGTGGGCGGCTGGCATCTTGGTTTGGCCGCACCCTCTTGAGGTGAGGCTGGGCAGGCAGTGGGTGGACAGCCGACACCTCCCTGAGGAGGCGCGAGGTCTGGCGCTTGTCAAGTACAGGTGCGGCATAGGCCAGCACAAGCTCCACATCCCCGGATTGCTGCTCTGACAGGACTGGGAGGGCTTGCCACTGCGTGGGCTCTGGCTCCAGGCTGCCGGCTTTCTCATCCCCATACTGCTCCACACCGCCTGGGGGGTCCGTCCTCAGCATGGCTCTGACTGTGGGAGACAGATGGGAGCAGAGCGTCATCTGTCAGCCACAGGACGCCCGAGGAGCTGAGGAGTCCATCCCAGGATTGTGCTGAATCTGAGAGCTCATTGGAGAGCTCCAGCCTGAGTAAAATGCATCACTGGTCATGCTCTCACTCACTTCCTACCAAGTACTGTTTCGCAGAGTTTAAACCACCACTGATTTTCCACCCTCTCTTTTCTTTGAGATGTGCTGTAAGTGAAAATGCACAATGAATCTCAGAGACTTAACATGAAAGAACAAACTGTCCCATAATATTTTTTTAATATTAACTATATATTAAAGTAATAACTGCCTGTTTTGGAATTAACTAGCCACATTAAAATTAACTTCACCTGTTTCTTTGTACTTTCTAAAAACGTGGCTTCTTAAATGACTTAACATTAGCATGTGCCTCGTATTATATTCCTATTGGTTGGGACCACCTTGGATAATGTTAGAGATAAACTACAGATAATCTCAACGGGATTCCGGAGGATTTCAGGTGCCATTGCCCACCCAGAACACACTGCCCCACAGGTGACCTGGAGTGGACAGAAAGTGTTAAAATCACTGTGGGCTTTTACTGCTTGTGATGAACTCCCAGCAATGTCTTCAATCCAGAGGCCTCTGTTTATTTATTGGCCATGGCCTTCAGAGGGCATATTAAGTTCCTTGCCCACCTCAATGTGTTATGAGCTCACAATACAAGTTTGGAAAACACAGTGAACCAGGGTGCTGGTGGCAGCCAAGAGAAGTGGAATACATGAAGGGGGCCCCTAGTATGCCCACGACACCTGTGACAGGCAGGGCACACAGGAGAGTTCATCATGCCAACTCTGAATCTGCTCCTGGCACACACCATGCCCAGGACCCCATGGCCTGCACGGCCTGCCCCAGGCCACAAAAGTTCCCACTGTCTGCAAGGCAAAAGACAGACACAGTCTTGTTTGTCTCTCCAAGACTGCAACCTCTGTCTGATCAAAACAAAACAAACCACAAATAAAGGAGGCTGCCTTTGGGACACTGCTAGCCAGGCTGCCAATTCCTAGGGAGGACAGATAAAAATCAGAGGATAGTGCTTGCTTTGGCAGCACATATACTAAAAATCACAGGATGGTCACCATCTGACGCAGCAACTCCACTCCCCTCCTAGGTATGTACCCAGGAAAACTGAAAACCCACCTCCATACAGAAACCTCTACATGCATGTTCACAGCAGCAGGATTCTCAACAGCCCAAGGGTGGAAACTACCCAAGTACCGATCAACAGGTGATGGATACACAAAATGTCAGTTTTAAAAAGAAGTAAACTGTTGACACAATGTGAGTGAACCCTGAAAACATGACACTTGTTGAGAAAAACTAAACATAAAAGGCCACATAGTATGTGATTCCATTTATATAAAATGTCCAGAACAAGCAAATCCACAGACAGAAAGGGGGCTAGTGGTTGTAATGGGCTAGGGGAGGGGTATGTGTGACTGCTAAAGGTCACAGGTTTCTTTTTGGGGTGATAGAATGTTCTGGGGTTAGATAATGATGACCCTGTGAATATACTAAAAACCTGCTGCCCATGGGCTACATGTGGCCTAAGATGGCTTTGAATGCAGCCCAACACAAATTCATAAACTTTCTTAAAACATTACGGAAATTATGCACAGACCTTTTTTTAGTTCATCAGCTATTGTTAGTGTTAGTGTATTTTACGTGTGGCCCAAGACAATTCTTCTTCCAATGGAGCCCAGGAGAGATGGGACACCCCTGCTCTGAAACATATGCTTTAAATAGGTAAATGGTATAGGAATTGTATCTCTGTGAAAAATAATGGAGAGGGGAAAAGAAATCTGGTGGTTGCTAAATCAGCATAACCCAAACAAGGCTCAATGCCTTGGATGACAGCTGTCATTTCTGTAACACCGTGTCCTCACATTACACAAATGGGCTCCCCTGCTCCTCCTAACAATCGGGGAGGGAAGATCCTGGGACTATCATCCCCTTTCTCAGGACCAGATAAGGCTCCCTGAGGTGGAGGGACTTGGCCAGGGCACACAGCTGGTGCTCATCAGCTCATGGGCTCTGCCTTCTGAGCCCCTCTGCAAGGCGGGGGGGCGGGGGGGGCGGGTCCTGAGCCCACTCTGCAGATGAGAAATAAACAGGTTCTGTAGAGGGTGGCCCACCCAAGCCTCCAACCCCAATGCCCCCACAGGGAGATCTAGTCTACCTGTGAACAGAATCTGCACAAACATTTTCTGAAACACATCCGGGGAGTTGAAGCATGGCTGGAGACAGCTGCTGATGCTGGGTTCCTCTTTTTGTCCTCAAAGCCCAAAAGTAACCTCCTCCCTGAGCTCTTCAAGAGTCCTGCCCAACTCAGTCCCTTCCCTGGGTCATCCATTTCCTTCTGCCCACAGCTTCGGCCGCCTCATGAAAATGCCTGTGCTTCGGTTTCCAGGGGGCAACTGCAGCCTCCTCAGATGACCCAGTCATTTACAGTTGTGGTGCTTCTGCCCCAAGAGCTGACTGTCCAGAGCCAGAGAGGGTTAACTGCATTGGGAGCCCCTGGAGGGACCCCTAACTGCCAGTCCCTTTAGCAGTATAGGACCACCCATCCCCCATGGCACACCTCCAGAAAACAGGTGTGCACTGGAACTTCTGGAAACACTGGGTGGCAGCATGCAGAGGACAGTAGGCCTGGAGTCCCAGCAGGAGCAGACTCTGGTTCTCAGAGGGACAAAGGAAATGGTGCTTATTCAGTGAGTTGAGTCAGGCTCTGCAGGTGATAATGTAAACCTTAGGCAAGAGACCTTATCTTCTCCTTGGATTAGGAAAGCCAGAGCCTGGGACTGGCTGTGTCTTAGCCCCGTTCTGGCCGTTTCCTAGCTGTGGAACCTGGGGCACCTGTCTTAACCCCCATCGCAGCTTCCCCCTCTGTGAAATGGGAATCCATTACTAACAGGTAGGGCTGTCCAAGAAGAAAGTGAGAAAATCCACAGGAAGTGCAGCACTGGCCTGGGCAGTAACCAACCTGATAGCTCCTCAAGGGCCCAGTATCCTGACTATGGCTCTGGAATCCAGGAGGGCTCCTTGAAGGTGGTGACCCACAGCTGGGCCTGAAGGTGGGCAAAGCAAGGTAGGAAGTCAGTGCTGGAGTCTCAGTGGCGCCCAGTTTCTAATGTAGTTTCCAGGACTTGGCCCCACTGAAAGAGAAGGGGGCTTCAATCTGCATTTTTAATAAGCTCCCAATGGAGTGTGGTCGACAGATAACATAGGAGACAATCCATTAAATTCAAATTCCAAGTGAATGGATAATTTTTTAGTTTGTTCTATGCAATTTTGGGGACATACCTATACTAAAAAAATTACTCGTTACTGGCACGTAATTCGAACTTAACAGGGTATCCTCCATGTTTACTTAATGAACCTGGCACGCTACAAGTAGGCCTTATGTGCATAAAAAAGTTCGAGAACCTCGGGCATATGGGATGCAGGAGACTCTTTATCCTGGGGCCGGTGTAAGAAAAGGCCCTGAAAACTCACTTTCAATAAATATCAGGAATGATCATCAATATTTAGTACGAAAAGAAACACTGGGGACCTTCGAGCGCACAGGAAGCTGGTAAACGGGCAGTCCCGAGGCAGGAGGTTGGCCCAGTGAGACGAAGGCAGGGCGCGCGAGAAGCAGCTGGAAATACAGGGTTTGCACGCTGGGCCTCAGGGTCGCACGCACGCGCAGAAGGGCGATGGGCGCGGAAAGGAGGGTCTCAAGGCCTGTCGTCCCACGCGCACGCGCACACGCGACGCACCCCCGGCCCGCCCGAGGCGTGCGCGAGCCTGGCCCGCTGCCCGCTCGCCCGGCCCGCTGCCCGCTCGCCCTTAGCGCGTGGCTGGCGTCCCCCAAAGCCCAAGTCTCCGTGCCAACCCTGCCAGCCCTCTGCGGAAGCCGGGTCACGAAAGCTAAAGACCCCGAGGTGGCGCCCTTACCTGAGGAGACGGGCGCGAGCTCTACGTTTCACCAGACTTAGCAACCGGCCCAGCCCTCCTCTGCCTGAAGCTGCGGGGCACGACGGGAGCGTAGTTGTAGGGGCGGGGTCGGCTCAAGGCGGAGGCGAGGCCGAGACTACAATCCCCACAAGGCCGCGCGCGTAGCTGCCTAGCTCCGCCCTCCTCCTCAACGCTGCTGGGGAGACCAGCAGCAGCGCCGGGCAATCGCTGAGTTCGAGACCCAATTTGATGGGCCTGAAAGTCGGCCCTTTGGGAAATCAGTAGAGTGGGAAAACTGTGGCAGAGGGGCACATAGCACCTGCAGCAGTCACTCACCGAGCCTAATTTGCCGTTGCCACGTGGTTCCAGAGGGACTGTCCTCATAGGATGGGGTCAGCTTCCAATTACCGTCTGGGGCCCTGGCCTACTTCTGGTCTCAATTTTCCCGTCTTTAGGCGAAGAGAACCTCTTGACGCTCCTGGGCAAAACATACTAATTTTATGAGTAGATCCAGTTACTCATTCTAGTTAAACACATTTAACCCTGTGATTCAAAACCAGGAACAAGGGGATCCCTGTTGGTGTAGTGACTAGGCTGCAGCGCTCTCAAGGCCGCAGCCTGAGTTCAATTCCCAGCCAGGAACCACCAAAAAAAAAAAAAAAGCAAAACCAGGGGCAATTTAGGCTGGTCCGATGGTAGTAGGTTATCAGAACTTATAAAAAACAATAGTGTCACTAAAGTTGGTATACAACGCCCCACTGCTGAATGACTGGCTTAAAAAAACAACAACCAGAGGCAATTTGTTTCCCCAACCCCAATGGGGCACTGGGAGATGTCTGGGGAAATTGGCGGCTGTCGACGGGGGAGGG